>CM046045.1:431148-493648 GCA_025215565.1 Flaveria ramosissima
TAGAGATAGATATATATGCATATACAGATAGTAGATAGTGTATAGATAGATATATAGTATAGCTATAGATATATATATAGATATGTATATATAGATAGACAGAGGGATAATATATATACACATATATAGAATATATATATATATATACATATGTATATATGTGTATATATATATATACATATGTATATATATATGTATATGTGTATATATATATGTATATATATTATATATATATATATATATATGATATATATATATTATACCATATATATATATATATATCATAATCTTTAAACGGATTGCACATGTGTAACGACGTCATACTTTCCACAAATAGAAACTTTTCAAAAATAAATTTCCGACATGAAACTTTATGTGAATCATTATTTGAGCTATTTGAGCATGAATAAATATGTTTTTACTTATTGGAGTCACCAACGTGTCTTTGGGTCAGTTCGGTCAACTTTGGTCAACAAAAGTCAACTTGGTTAAACTTGTCAAACATTTCTCGAACACACTAACAGTTACGTAGTTTGGATACTACGGGATTCATTTTACAACTATGTGCATACACTCATAGACCTACATTTGTTAGGTAATGATTAGCTTCCAGCTTTTACGCTACATGTTTTTGCTAGGCATCTAAGGTGAGTCTTCACGGCCCCATTTTTACTTGCTTTCCTTTTTCGGGGAGAAGCATGAAAACTATTTCTATTTACTGGTTTTAGTATTATTAGTATATCACCTGTTAGTGTAGCGCAAACATTATCACGCAAGTCCTTACACACTCGTACCGTTAATAACGGGTTAGCGAGGTAATTTTGAGTAATACTACTGGGTTTGACAAACACCACCCGCGTTTTCCCTACACAGACAGATCGAAGAGATCCCTATTGTTCTTTACCTTCCCAAAGATTTCCCAAAACAAAACTTTACCTGGTTTTCCCTACACAGACAGATCGAGTTTTAAATCAATTTGGCACATGGAGTCACACCTATTGCTAGAGCACCTTACACATTAGCTCCGAATGAACTACTAGAACTAGCAACGTAACTGTAGGAGCTGTCGGATAAAGGATCCATCCGACCGATTCATCACCATGGGGAGCTCCAGTTCTATTTGTTAAGAGAATGGATGGAACCTTTCATATGGGTATTGATTACCATGAGCTTATCAAAGTTACAATTAAGAACCGTTCGCATCGATGATTTGTTTCACCAGCTTCAAGGATTGAGTTTATATCCCAAGACAGACTTGAGGTAAGAATATCATCATTTAAGGGTTCAAGAGGATGACATATCTAAGGCGCCATTCAGAACTTGGTATTGTCACCATGAGTTTTTGGTTATACCAAGAGGGTTTTACCAACGCATCAGTTGTTTTCAGGGATCTCATGACCAAGTGCGTAAACCCCATCTGGACAAGTTTATCAATGTTGTTGCCAATGATATTCTAACATATACCAAGAACAATGGGGAGCATGAGGAATATGATTTTGAGACTACTTAAAAAAGGATAACTGTATGCTAATTTTTTTAGTTGTGACTTCTGGATGAAGTTCAAATTTTAGGTCATGTGGTCAACGAACAAGGAATGCCTGTTGACAAGGCAAAAATAGAAGCCATCAAGAACTGGGCTACATCTAAGACTCCAAATAAGGTATGATAGTTATTGGATTGGATGGTCATCACCGACGAGTAATCGAAGAGTTTTCAAAGATCACACAACCTCTTAAGGTATTAATTTAAAAATGCACCACACACAATTAGAGTGACAAGAAAGAGTCCTCATTTCAGGTTATGAAACAAAAGCTCTATAATGTACCAATATTATCCCTAACAGAGTGAAACAAATGATTCTGTGGTAAATTGCAGTGCTTCCATCCCAGGTCTCGGTTGTGTGTTGACGCAATGCGAGAATGTGATCGAATACGTTTTCTATCAGTTGAAAGTTCATAAAAAAACTACATGACCCATAACTTAAAGTTAAGAGTCATTGACTTTCACGTAAGACATAGAGGTATTACTTGTATGGTACCAAATGGATCATTACACTGATCACAAGAGCCTTTAGTATATCTTTGAGAAGAAGGAGCTGAACGTAAGACAACATCTTTGGTCGACCTGTTGAACGACTATGACAATGTGATGAAGTATCTCCGGGTAAGGATAATATGGTAGCCAATGCCCTTAGTCGAAAGTAAACACCTAAATCAAAGCGAGTGTTAGCATTAAAGCTTATCATTCACAACAGAGTACATGATCAAATCCGTAATGAGAATCTAAAGGCTGAGTCCATGCGAGACATGGAAAAGCAATTAGTAATAAAATCCGGCGGAATTCATTGTTTCATGGAATGAATATGGATTCTTCAGTTCGTAAATTTACGAGAGCTAGTAATCGATGATATTCATAAGACTCGATAGGCAACAAAACAAGGAAATTAAACACAAAAAAGTCAATACAAGCGGTTTTTCATGATTAGAAAGTTCTTTATCGGTGGAAGAATAAGAAAGGTGATATTGCCATGCATGTGAGAAATTTTTAACTTGTTCTAAAGTTAAGGTGGAATATCAAGGACCATATAGTTTACTACAACGGTCACAAATTGTAGAATGAAAGTGGGAGTAGATCTCAATGGATTTCATTGTTAAGTTACCTCGAACTTTCAGCGGATGTGATACCATATGGGTAATAGTAGATCGTTTGGGAAAATCCGCACACTTCCTGGACAATAGTAAGACTAATTGAATTGAGAACTTAACTCGCAGCTATCCAAGAGAAAAAGTCTCTCGGCACGAGTTGCCAGTTCTTCCATAATCTCCGATCGTGAAGCTCGCTTCATTTCCTACTCATAGAGGTCATTGAAAGTTTATTTGAAACGCGGTTAGATAGGCGGATAATGCATTATAAAAAAAGCGATGGTTAGAGAGAGCGTACGAGTCAAAATCTAGAAGACATGTTGTCAGCATGTTTTATTGATTTTGGTAGTAGTTTAAAAACACAGCTACCTTTGATTAAGGTTTTCTTCGATAACAGTTACCACACAACGATCAAGGCCGCACAGCTCGAGACACACTAGTGAAGTAAATGCCGATCACCTATCTGTTGGGCAAAAGTTGAAGAAAAGTCAACTTATTGTTCCGTAGGGTAGCAGCACGTGATTGACAAAGGATTTACATTGATTGACGCCAAAGACCCATTGAGTATCAAATCGACAACAAGGCACTTCTAAAAGTTTCATATTGGAAAGGTGCAATTCGTTTTGAAAAATAAATGAAAATATTTAAACCCGCACTATGTTGGATAATATGAAATTGTCAAAAGAGTTTGCATAGTAGATTAACAACTCAATCTTCCTAGAGAACTCAGTGGAGTACACGACATGTTACACGTTTCAAACATGAAAAATGTCTGTCTAATTAGACAATCGTCATTCTGTTAAAGGAGAAACAGATGGACGCATAACTACAATTCGTTGAGGAACTAGTTGAATCGTGGACCAAGTGGTTAGAAACTCACAAACATAACTGTACCTCTATCATTAAAGTTTACATGAAGTTAAAAAGCATGGATCAGAGTTTACCTAAAAACACAAGAATCATATAAAGGCCAATGACCCCTAGCTATTCAAAGATGCATCGTTAAGAGCCAAGGTTACCTGTTGAGAATTTCGGGGCGAAATTCCTTCAACAAGGGGATAATGTGACAACCACGAAATTTCCGTCAGTCTTTTACTGGAGTTAGCTAAATTTCGGGACGAAATTTCTTTCAACAAGGGGATGATGTGACATCCGGTATTTTCCGGTCACTTTTTGATAAAGCAAAGATGATTTCCCATCATACATTCATGCATATAATGTTGTTTACTTAAATGTGTCATTTAGTGCACAAACATTCACGAACCTTTCACGTAACGGTAATTCAAAGAATTGCCGAATTGTACGGCGTCTGTCCCCGAACATTGGTGATTTGTCAAAATGGTTTTCAAGCAATCATAATTGGTGTGAAATTCTGTGTTATATGATTATGTGATTAAATATGTAGCTTTGTTGTGAAAATTGAAAGTTTTCTTGTAGTTACGCGTTTTCGCGCATTTTCGGCTTTAAACGTCTAATTATTATAAAAGTACCTTTGAGCTAGCAAAATAAATATAATTTCATGTTATTAATGTTTTTTTTGATGTTATGTGAGAATTTGGTGGGTTCGGTGTATAAAAAATTCAACCGCGTAGCTTTAAAACGATTTTTATAAAAAACGGGGCCCTTTCTCGTAAAAATAAGTATAAAACCCAACCCCCCAACCCTAATCACCATTTGGCCTTCTCTTTAGCCTTCCCCTTTATTAATTTCTTTACAAATCACACACACACACATAAAACACACCTTCTTTGATCTTGTTCTTGCATATTGGTGGTGATTTTCATCGTTTCTTGCATCAAACGCTTTACTAGGGTTCATCATCAAAGCATTTCAAGTAGGTTTTTATGTTTGATTTCATGTTCTTTGATCTTCATGATGAACATGAACCCCAGATTTTCCATACAAGTCAAAACTTGAAATCGATTAAATTGATGATTGATTATGTGTTAGTATTAGATATAATGATGTTTGTACGGATTAGTTTTGTGAAATTGTGTTGTTTTGATCAAAACCCGATACTTACTTATAATTGAAACTTTAATTTGGGGCTTTTGTATAAATTTTATGATTTTGATGAAATTAGATTGAATTTATGGTTCTAGGATGTTAGTTGATGCTAATGGATGAAACATCATGTTTTGAACTTATGATTTTGGCTCGGTTTTTGCGTACTTTCCAATAGTGGAAAATTTTTGGATACTTTGGTTTATAGATGGTGATTTATGCATGTTTGATTAGTTGTGATGATTGTTATATGATGTTTAGAACATAAGAATAAATTGGTAATAATTGAATTGTGAAAAACACTTCGTATGAACATGCTTGCTATTTATGGAAACTTTTGTGTCCCGATGTGTTGTATGATGAGTATGATATGTGTAGAACTTTTATGGTGATGTTATTGATGTTTAAATGATCATAGGAACATGCTAGGAAATTTGGATGAAATTCGTGCAACTTGTGTTCTTACATTTTTTATTTAGGAAAGTTTGGGCATGATGAAGTTTCTATGTTATGTAACCATGTTGTGGATGATTATTGTTGGATGTGTTACATGTATATTTGAGATGTTTGTTGTGGTATATATCATAATCTTTAAACGGATTGCACATGTGCAACGATGACATACTTTCCACAAATAGAAACTTTCAAAAATAAATTTCCGACATGAAACTTTATGTGAATCATTATTTGAGCTATTTGACCATGAATAAATATGTTTTTACTTATTGGAGTCACCAACGTGTCTTTGGGTCACTTCGGTCAACTTTGGTCAACAAAAGTCAACTTGGTTAAACTTGTCAAACATTTCTCGAACACACTAACAGTTACGTAGTTTGGATACTATGGGATTCATTTGACCATTATGTGCATACACTCATGGACCTACATTTGTTAGGTAATGATTAGCTTCCAGCTTTTACACTACATGTTTTTGCTAAACATTTAATGTCAGTCTTCATGGCCTCGCTTAAAACATTATCATGCAAGTTCTTACACACTCGAACCGTTAATAACGAGTTAGGGAGGTAATTTTGAGTAGTACTACTGGGTTTGACAAACCCCACCCGCGTTTGTCACGCTAACTCGACTGGAGGTCGAACGGGTGTTTAATTGACCTAGAAACTTGCCATGGTTCTGTGATAAGTCATGGCGGAAGGCAAAACAACTCACAAACAGTCAGCTTCGGTTCGAAACGCTAAGTAACTTGATATATAGGCTAGCTACCTATGCTATACCTTTGTTTACTTTTACCAAACTAACACTCAAACATGTTTACTTATTTAAACCTGTGAACTCACCAACCTTGTGTTGACACACTTTAGCATGTCTTCTTAGGTCGTTGGCACGCTTAAGGCTAGGGTTGAATATTTGAGGCTCATGCATCATCTTTATCATTTGAATGCAAGTTCATTTACATTTACAACTATTCATGGGGCGCTTTGTTTTGCGTATTTATCACTTATGGTTTTTCAAACGTTTACGCTTCCGCATTGATTACATTGAAAACTTTGGTATACTCTAATTTAAGGTCAAACACTAATTTCAAAACGCATATAGTGTCGTTCTTGTTCTTGATAATCAAGCCTCTATCATCTCTCTTGTTCCTGAACACCCACTTTGTGCCAATGGGTACTTGACCGGATGGTAGTGGACATAGGTTTCAAATCTTTTGTCTTTTGAATTGAAGCAATTCCTCTTGCATTGATTTAATCCAACTACTATCTTTCCAGGCTTCTTCTACCTTCTTTGGCTCCATCTGTGATAAGAAACATGAATACAAGCAGACATTCCTGTTGTGAGTTTGTCCCATTTTTCTCATGCTCTCAGAAACATCTCTAAAGATGTTCTCAGTTGGATGAGTGTTATGAATCCTGAGCCTAGGAATTACATCTATTTGCATTGATAGATCCAAATTGGAAAAGTTTTTGCTCAGGGTTCTGAACACTTGGACCAACTGATGTCTCACATTCATTCAAGGAGGACTAATTGAATGAAATGGAGACAACATCAATATTAGTTGGTTGTGTAGCAGTATTAACAGTTTCCTGTTCCTTCAAAATGTTGCTTCCATCAACTTGGTGTTGTGCATTGTCACTAGATGAGTTTTGAAGCTCGCTTTGTTGACAATTTGTTGAAGCTCCATTGGTTCTTGAGATAGTTATACTGTCAGATCATCCAATTATGGGAGCTCGATTTTCAGCATTTCTTGGAGATCTTGGAAGAACTTTGGGTAACTCAAACAGTTGGTCATCATCAGAATCATTTTGAGTACATGTTCCAGCTGAAACATTCTCACAAGAAGGTTCAGAATAGTTTGGAAACAATTCTAAATTAAAGATATGATCAGGTGTATTCCCCTTAACACAAGGAGTGTGCTCATTAACAACAATGTTGGATGATTCCTCAAATTGTTGATTTTTAATGTTGAAAACTCTACAGGTAATAGAGTTAGAGGAATATCCACAAAGATAGCATCATTCAACTTTTCAGCAAATGTTGCCAAATTGTCCTTTGTGTTAAGTATGGTACACCTGCTGCCAAAGGACCTAAGAAATCCAATGAATGGCGGCCTTTTGTTTCATAGCTCATAAGGGGTCTTTCCATGTGGCTTAACTACAAGAACTCTGTTCTGCATATAGCATGCATTGCTGACTGCCTCTGCCCAGAATGTTAGAGGCAATTTTGAATCAGCTAACATGGTTCGAGCAACCTTAATAAGTGTCCTATTTCTCCACTCAGCAACACCATTTTGTTAGGAGTTCTAGGAGCACTATATTGTCTGGCAATCCCTTTTTGAGTTACAGAATGAGTCAAGAACTCGATTCTTAAACTCAATTCTTTGATCACTTCTAATAATCTTAACCTTGTGATCAATTTGATTTTCTATTTTAAGAATAAAAGATCTTAAGGTTTCAACAGTTTCATCTTTAGTTCTTAAAAAGAATACTCATGTAAATCTAATAAAATCATCAACAATCACAAGGCAGTATGATTTCCTTCTGATGCTCATTATACTTGTGGGATCAAATAGATCCATGTGAAATAAATGTAATGGAGTGGTGATAGAGTTAACTACTTTGGATTTATGAGATGCTCTGTGTTGCTTTCCTTTCACACATGCAACATAGTTATCTTTGCAGAGAAATTCCTTTTTAGGCAAACCATGTACCAAGTTATTTTTAACCAATTTATTCATTGTTTTAAAATTTACATGACACATTCGTTTATGCCATAAAGTTGATCATCACCATCAGCTTTGGAAAGAAAGCATGATACTTCACCTAATTAGGAAGCATTGTTCATATCCAGCTTGTACATATCCACTTTCCTGGGAGATCTAAGAAACATCAATTCCTGAGGAATTGTCATCCCGGATTTGAGGATAATGCACTCATGTTCTTTGAAAAGCATTTGGTGCTTTTGATCATAAAATTGAGAAACAATCAAAAGATTATGGTCAAGCTGCTTAACAAAATTTACTTTGTCGATTCTTAAATTGCCGTTGGGTACACTTCCTCTGCAGAAATGTATCCTCCGGCCTCACCTCCAAAGTGAATAGGACCTCCATCAAAATGTTAAAATTGTTGAATAAGAGATCTATTCCCAGTCATATGCCTTGAGGATCCACTATCTACAATCCACACATTATCATTCTTGTCATGTGGATGTCCCTACACATAAGGTGAAAAGTTAGTTATTACTGGAGACCCAAGCCTTGTTGGTCTTGGTGTTTTACAATGATGAGGATATAATTGAACCAAAGTGTCTGTATGGAGGTTCAATAGATGTTTGTGATGAAGAGGTTTGGGCTGCAACATCTTGTTTGATCTTCCATTCCATCCATTGGCAGATCAATGTAGATGAGCTTGATGAAGCTTGGGCAGCATGGCATACTTCCGTGGCTTCTTTCTTCTCGGAAGAAGCTTTCCTCACCTTTTCTCTTGAAGCAGTCTTCTCTTCGGAAGGTTTCAAAGGAACTATTTTAACTTTTGAATTTTCTTCAGCTTATCTTCTGAAGTTAATTTCCTTTCGGAAGAATGAGTTTCTTCCGAAAGCAACTTTGCTTCAGAGACAAGCTTTCCTTTCCTTATCTCTTAGGCAATGTGATAAGGTCCAAATGTGATACCTTCCTTGACTTCTTTTTAACATTATTTGCATAATGTGTGCTTGCAGGATTGTAGTAACAATCTTTTGCCATATGATTTTGCAAACTACACATTATGCATGCAGTATTAACCTTTGTGGGATGTAAAGACTGTTGTTTCTTGCACTTCTTTTCTTCATCAATAGTCTTTCCTATCAACTTCTGATCCTTTAACAGGACAGGAGTGCTAGTACTACACTCCTTTCCTAGATCAGAGTTTCCAACGACCTGGAACCTAGCTGAAATGAACACACCCTTTTGCTTTGGTCTATCTTCAGCTTGTACTCATCCACTTTCTTGGCAGTTTTTTCTGGCTGCCTTAGCCCTGTTTCTTCTAGCTTTGGTGGTTAGGGGATGATCATCACTGGTGGGATTAAGTTTTATTACCTGATCCTTCCTTGTGATGGTCTCTATAGTTGCATCACTCTTCAACTCTTGAGGTGATAGGTCAACAGTTAGAACCTCTTGCTCTTTGGTCCCACATCTTGGTTGTCTGATGGACTCATAAGGATATAGTGGAGCAATTTCATTGGTTCCCAACCTACATTTGTTTTGATAACAATTTTTTGAGTGGGAGGATGATGCAAGAATGGCTCGGAAGTTTTGCTTAGAGATAGCATGCTTCCTGGCTTTTGCCTCATTTGTGACTAGTTGAGCTTGAGTCCTATAGTTGGTATGTTCATGTTTTAGAAAGAATATGGTTTTCTTTAACTTTTCAATTTTCATTTCATTGTTAGATTCAGCCCTTTTAAAATCATTTTTAAGGATATTCAAAGACTCAATGTCAGATTTAATTTCCATATTGTAAGCCTGATACATTTTAACTTTAGCAATGCAAGCTGGAGTACAGAGGTGTTCAAATATCTTTCTGTCATCAGTTCCAACCATCAATGCTTGAGCAGAAGTCACATCCTGCATCATGAAGCTCCAGTCAACCTCTTGAGCAACAACAACTGTGTGTTGTTTAGTTGACTTTCTAGCGGCTTTGGGTGTGATTGGATGTGTGGATGCTTGAGTGGTTCCCGGATTGGATTTAGGAGCCTTGCATTCCCTGGCAAAGTGGCCTAGCTTGTTACAGTTGTAACACTTGGCCTTGGACTTGTCAAACCCGAATTTGATGTTAGTTGGGTTTTGGGGAAATTGTCTTCTAGTTCTCTTAAAGAACTTCTTTGCTCGGTAAGTTAACAGAGCAATCTGTTGGACAATATCCATGTTTACAACATCATCTGGGCTGAAGCATTCTAGATCATCAAAACATAATTGAAAGTCACTAGAATGCCCATTTCCTCAGACAAAGGCACAACTGTCCTGGAAGGGATTTGACTGAGCCTGTTGCGACCTTGGAGTCTCAGGAAAGGTGATGTATGGCCTAGAGGAACATGATGGCTGCTGGGAGTAAGTTAGGTACTGCTGAGGTAGGGGGTCTTGAGCCTTTAACAACCATTAGAGCGTTGCTAGCGGAAGGCTTGAGGGTCTACTCACCTGGTGGCCTCTCTTGTTTCCATCTCTATACGGTATGCATCAAAGATGCCATATAGTTCAGTCATACTGAGAGAGTTTAAGTTCTATGTTCTCTTGATAGATACACAGTAGAAAGTCCACTCATTTGGAAGTGCACTCGTGAACTTTCTTGAGAGATCTCTCATCTCAAGAGTCACTCCCACGGACTGAAGTGATGAAATAAGATCCATATACCTGAAATATTGCTGGCTGAGGGTCTCTCCAGCAATATAAGTAATGTTTCCAAACTGTTGCATCAGGGAATCTTTCTTGGAGTCATTGGAGTTGGCGTACATCTGAGACAAAGCATCATAGAGTTCTTTGGCTGACTGGCAATGCTCAAATCCACCATGATGGAGTTGGGTATGGCAGTCATAAGAACATTCATTGCTTCTCTATTAATCTCTAGCCGCTTATGGTCTTCATGAAAATAGTCTTCAACAACCTTCTCTATCATAGCACCATTTCCAGCTGGTGATAGACTTCCACATCATGCTGTATTGGTACCTAATGAAGCCTTCAATACGTCTGCTCAAAGATCTGAAGTTCTCAGGGGTGATGATGGGTGCTTTGGACAACGTCCCCATTTCACATGTAGATGAGTTTTGGTTGAGGGCCATTTTGAGTGTGGTGAGTGTATGAGTGAAGAAAAAGGTTGATTCGGATGGTAAGATCTCATAATCAAGAGCCTAAGAAGCTTTGACACCAATTGCAGGATCGGATTTTGTCACTCAACACAAATGTTCTCTCAAACTCACTAAGTCACACTCGGTTTGATGATGCAGAATCCCTTAAAAGTTGATAATAATATACTAAGTAAACACAAGAAGATAGGTTATTCAAGATACTTGTATATATTACTTCTCAACTCAAAGTATTACAAGACTCTTATAAGCGTGTTAAATGAGTTACAATGAGAAACTATATAACTACTATCTACAGCCGGTTATACTTGATATCAGCTAGAAACTTACGACTAAAGCAAATACTACATTGCTAAAGGTAAGGTATCTTAGATAAAGTTAACACAAATGAACAATATGTTGATCTATTCACTAAAGCCTTTGATGAACAAAGATTTAAATATTCCGTATAAGCTATTGGGATGATTAACTTTGAGTAGATTTTGTTAAATTAACTTCAAATTGTTTTCAATGATGTGTGTATTTAAAGTTGTCTAATTTATCACTCATATAAGCCTTGTTTTTCTTGGAAACTTTTTTTCATAGTATATATATTCTTTAGCATTCTAAGATTTATGGACATATTTTCTTATGAAAGACATAAATTTGAACTTGGAAGAACATTATGTATTAAAAACTGTAAGGTTTATACTTAAAGGTTGATGCAACCAAAGCTACCAAATTGCTTCCAGCATGCATGCACGAAGTGCAGAGTAGAGTTACTTTAGAAGTTTACACATCTTAGAGAAAATATAATAAGTGAAAAATCTTCCGAAGCCGAATACCAAATCTTTCAAAGTCAAAAATGAAGTTTTCCGAAGCTTCATAGACAAAGTCTTCCGAAGCCAAATGACTGAAGACTATTTTCTTCCAAAAAAAGAGAATACATGCTTTCTTTGATCACCTTTTGACAAAAGCTGACCAACTTTCCACTACCATTCTTAAGACTCACCAACTTGTATAAGTTGGTGACAATCTCCATGCTTTTGTAAACAATAGATTATGGTATGTGGTCTGTAACTTTCTGCTTTGTACCTTTTATCCTTTTTATAATATATTAATATGTGAGCTATTGCATGTCATAGTCACAAGTCAAAAGGCAATCTTCCTATTGACTATACATTGATCTTGTTGTCTTCATAAGTGTTCTAGCTAGCTTTCAAAGTATAGCTAGTTGTAGGATGTAGTATAAAGTATGTCTGGTTCTTGTATTTATCTTTATGCTTTGTAACAATTGTAATAGAACTTGAGAGCCATATACATGATTCTTGAAAACCATACTTATCTTGTTATTGTTCTTCGTTCTGTCTCATTACTTACTTGTGTTTATAGTATCATTAGCTTAAACCCGGTTCCCTATTTCATTTGTTAAGTGTTCTTACACTCTCCTCATTATGAGACTGATTGTATTGACCATCCTTTAAACGGTCTTGCAATTGGTATCAGAGAATTTAGGCTCTTGATTGTAAGATCTCACCATCTTAAATTCCCTCGGTTTCACAAATCACTTAACAACTCAAATGGTAGCTCTCACAAAGGATGATATGAAGACCAGTACTATGACAAAGTCTCTACTGATCACTCCTGATGACTTTGATACTTGGTTCTAAACAATAGAAGGCTTCATCAAGTCTCAAGAAGCGAGATATAGGGATCCATTGTCTCTAGACCTCAAGTACCATGCACCTCTTCAACTACTGTTGGAGGTGGCATGATATCAAATGAAGTGGCTGGATACTTTAAAGAAGACTGTAAGATGATTGAGGTAGATCAGAAAGCCATGACCGCCCTCCAAACTGCTCTTCCAAACACTATCTACAGAGGCTTCAAGAAGTGCAAAAATTCTAAGCAACTATGGGATGCACTAAAGCTATGTATGAGGGGTCAAATGAAGCTAAAGAAAACAAGAAAGACCTCTTGAAGCAGCATTTTGAGAACTTCACCTTCAAAGCAGGTGAAACCATGACTCAATAGTACTTTAGGTATGTTGAGATTGTCGATACTCTAATAGATGTTGGAGTAACTCTTGAGAATAGGGACATTGTGAGGAAATTCATGTCATCTCTTCCTAGACAATGGACACACACTATTGTGTGGTCATTAAGAGGACTAAAAACCTCAAGACCCTCACTCTGACTGAGTTGTATGGTATCCTTAGTGGATACTAGATGCAGATAAACATGCAAAATCCATCTAGCGACTCCAACAATCAACAGAGTTATGCGCTTCATGTGGTTGACAGAGTTGCAGAGAACCATAATATCATCTCATCTGCTACCCTGACAACTCATAAAAGGGTCCTTTCATCACCTTCCCAAAGACACCAAGGGAGAGCTACATCCAAGGAAGCCCATTCTGAGACAAGCTCATCACAAGCCTCTGTGTCTACTGATGAAAGCAGTGTTAACTTCTCTTCGCTCTTGAAGACTTGGACTGCATCATTCCAGATGATTTGGAGTACATGGAGATAGTCCAACAGATGGCTCTTCTCACTCATAGAGCTAAAAAGTTTACAAAAGGATAGGGAGGAAGATTCCCAGCAATGTATCCAACAGAAAGTTTGGGTTGGATAAATACATGGTGAAGTGTTACAATTGTAACCAAATAGGACACGTAGCTAGAGAGTGCAAGGCACCAAGAACGAATGGTGGCCAAGCACAACCCAGATCAAACCACACTGATGGAGCTCCACACACTGAGAAGCCCAAGCAGCAAGTTGTAGTTGCCGTTGAAAAATAAGGCTTTGAATGGAGTTTCAAGGTTGAAGATGCATCTCCAAACCAAGGACTGATGGCTGATAATGAAGAAGCCATGGTATTGGAACATCTTTATACCCTAGAATGCATTGCTAAAGTTAACAAATATAGGTCCTATAACTTAAAGATGAGATTTGACCTTGAGTCCTTAAACATCTTAAAAGCTGATTTTAAAAGAACTGAAATGACTACAAACTTAACATAGAAGATCAAGAGAAAACCATTTCAGCTCTTAAACATGAACACACCAACTACAAGACTTAAATCAAAGATCTTATCACTTAGTTAAGTTAATGCTATGGTGAGCTTGAGATCAGCAAAGCCAGGATAGAAAAATATGTTCTTGAAGAAAAGACCTCAAGAACATTATATCCTCTCGCTGCATGCAAAAGTGTGTTATCGAAACAAGAAGGGACTAGGATCTACTAAGATAGCCCCTCCACACACTCTACTATCAACAATATCTCTAAGGTGTGGAACTTGTCGAAATGAGCTTCCCCTCATAGACCCCATTCAAGAAGAGGATGAAAAGGATATAATGAAGGATGGGTCTAAGATGAGTGAAGAAGATCATCATAAGAAGCGTTGCTATTCTCTTGAGGAGAGGAAAGAACCAGGGATGACCATGTCCAAGACGAAGAACTTGATCAGTGCATCCAAGAGCATACTAAAGAAGGCACAAGAGATTAATGCGACTTTCAACTCCAAGTAGAACAAGTCTTTATCTCTATAGGATTTGAAGTGGTAAAGGCTGAAGACTCAACTATAGACTCCGGTACCAGGAGTTCTAGTTCATGTCCAACTCATCCCTGTGAAAAAAAAGAAGGCTTATCAAGTATGTACCACTACTACACAACCTGAACCATCCAGCTCCAAGAACAAGCCTCACCCTAAGAATCTTGCTGCATCATCTGAGAAGATGAAGATGGAAATGGAAAGTGATCAAGCTCAGCCTTCAAACCACTTGATTGCATCATGTGTGGTAGTACTTCTCATCTTGCCAAGGATTGCATCTACAATCCTAAAAGTACTATCCACATGACCAAAAAGAAGACTTCTGCGAAGAAGAAGAAGAAGAAGAAGAAGAAGAAGAAGAAGAAGAAGAAAGCTTCGTACGGAAAATCTCTTCTTTTCAAAAGCTCCAAAGTGGAAAAGATGACAAGTGAAAACTTGCCATCGCAAAAAAAATTGATATCGGAAGAAAGGAATGCTTCCGAAGCACTGAAGCTTGTTGTAGTGAAAGCAAGATCTTCTGAAGGTCTAGTCTCCAAAACATATGAAGTTGTTAAAACTTTCGAAGTGTTGAAGGTCAACTCAAATCTTCAAAAGATGGTGTGGTAGTTAAAGGAAGATCATGTGATTAAAAGTTCTTCATCAACACAACAAATGATCCTCAAAGCCTGAACATAGGATCAATCACTGTTGCATCATCTTCAGTCCATTTTGACAAGCCCAAGACCAATGAGGCTTGGTTTTCCATATGTATATTACTATCTTTTTTCTGTAGAGGAACATCTAAAGACCAAAAGAAATGTATGGATCATCGATAGTGGCTGATCCAGGCACATGACAAGCAATGGCTCATTGCTCCAAAATTTTGAGAAGATTTATGGAGGGCCATTTGCTTTTGGAGGAGATGTAGGTGGTTACATTTGGGTCAGGGTCACAAATAGAAAGCTTAGTATTGAAAAGGTAAAGTTTGTCAAGGAGCTTGGGTATAATTTACTGAGTGTATCCTAATTTTATGATCAGAGACACAACATGCTCTTCACTGAGCATGAGTGCATTGTTCTCAAGCTTAGGATGGTCATTCCTCAAGAGCAAATCCTACTCAGAGCCCACAGGAAAAGGAACATGTACTAGATGTATTTGTAAGAAACATCTCCTTCAGGAGAAGTTTCTTGATTTCTATTTAATGCAAATAGTGATGAGTCTTTCCTTTGGCATAAAAGAATGTGCCTTGTAAACTTTAAGGACATGAATAAATTAAGATTGAACCACAGAAAGAGTTTACAAGTGATGATCACTATATTGCATGCCTGAAAGGGAAGCAAAACAAGGTGTCTTACAAGACAAAGTAAAAGAACTCCATCCCTACACCCCTACACTTATTACACATGGATCACTTTCGCCCTACTAGTGTAATGAGTCTAGGAAGGACCTCATATTGTTTGGTGATCACAGATGATTTCACTAGATTCACTTGGGTCTTCTTCCTTAGAACTAAGGATGAGACTTCTAAGATCTTGAAGAACTTCATTCTGAAATTTGAGAATCAATATGATGACAAGGTCAAGACCATAGATGTGATTAAGGAACAGAATTCAAGAACCAAACTCTTGACACATTTTGTGATGAAAGGGGTATTACACGATAATATAGTGCTCCCAGTACTCTTTAACAATAATGGTGTTGTAATGGTATTACACGATAATATATACTTATTGAAGCTGCAAAAACCGGTAATCTGAATTTAAACTGCCCATCACCTTCTGGGTGGTGGCAGTTAACACTGCCTTCTATGTGCAGAATAGAGTTTAAGTAGTCAAAACACATGGTAAGACTCCTTATGAGTGGTGGCACAAAAGGAGACCTTTCATTGGTTTCCTTAGATCATTTGGATGTCCTTGCACCATCTTAAACACCAAAGATCAAGTAGACAAGTTTGCTTAGAAATTAGATGATGGACACTTCATTAGATACTCTTCCCAAGCTAAGGCTTATAGAGTATACAATCATAGAACTAGAGTAGTTAAAGTGTCAACCAATGTGACCTTCAATGAGCACACTTCTAGTGTGAAAGGTTCTGGCCCTGATTGGCTATTTGACCTTGATTTAGTCACTATATGTTTTAAAATCTTGTTAGAATGTCTCAGGATCTACATGTAACTTATCAACAAGAGATCCTGATCCAAGTTTTAAGTTGAGAAGACCAAGCAAGAACACTACTTCTGCTCTAGTAGTAACTAACCCTGCAGATGGAGTTCCTATCAGCACAATAATGATAAATTCAGCTGATACATCTGAGGTGCCTAAAAATTACATCTCAGAGGCATAGAACTCAAATGAAATAACTTCAAATATAGGAAGAAATGATAGTGGTGATAGTGATCAAGAATTTCTTGATGCTGATAACCACTTCATGAAAGACAATATCAATGATGTCACACACTCATTGGATCAATCTTCTCTTGATAAGTGTGCTGATGTGGTGGGTGACACTTTGTTGCCAGATCTAAACTTCACAAATTTGGGTCTGTTAAATCAACTTCTTGTGATTCCTCAACTTAGGATCCACAAGTCACACCGTAATATAAACATCGTTGGCAATGTTGACATAGAGGTAAGAACAAGTGGACAAACCCAAGACAAAAATCCTTGTATATACTCTTGTTTCTTATCCCAGATAGAGCCATAGAAAGTTGTAAGGCTTTAACGGATGGAAGTTGGATTGAAGCAATGTCGGAGGACCTGCTTCGATTCAAAAGACAAAAGAATTGGAACCTATGTCCTCTTCCTCAAGGAAAGACCACCATATGTACCAAATGGGTGTTCAGAAACAAGAAGGATGATAAAGGAATTGTCATCAAGAACAAGGCTAGACTAGTAGTTCAAGGGTACACACAAGAAGAAGGGATATACTACGCAAATGTTTTTGCTCTAGTGGCAAGACTTGAAGCTGTTAGAATATTCCTTGCTTTTGTTGCATCCAAGGATTTTAAGGTCTACCAACTTGATGTCAAGTGTGCTTTTCTGTATGGGGTGATTGATGAGGAGGTGTATGTCAAACAACCACTTGGCTTTGCAGACCTAGATCATCCTTATTATGTCTTCAAGCTTGATAAAGTTGTTTATGGGTTGCACTAAGCTCCAAGAAAGTGGTACGGCACACTATCTCAATATCTCTATCAACATGACTACAAGAGAGGTACTATAGATGGAACACTCTTCCTCAAAGGAACATGGAATGACTTGATGCAGGTTCAAGTTTATGTAGATAACATTATCTTTGGGTCAACTAATCCAAAGCTCTACAAGGACTTTGTAAAGCTGATGAAGAATAGATTTGAAATGAATGCCATGGGGGAACCCCAAGATGTCACACCTAGTTGCTGTCAAGATGATTCTTAGATATCTTAAAGGTCATCCTAAACTAGGCCTTTGGTATCCAAAGAATTCTGACTTCAATCTATATGCTTATACAGATAGTGACTATAGTGGATGCTATATGACTACAAAGTACATCAGGGTATCAATTCCTTGGTGGAAGGATAGTCTCATGGCAATGCAAAAAACAATCATGTGTGGCTGCATCAACTTGTGAAACTGAATACATTGATGTTTCTAGCTATTGTGCTCAGTGCTTTAGTTTCAGAATCAGATGATGTACTATGGATTCGACTTCAAAGAGACTCTAATCTATATAGACAACAGTGATATCTCTATCACAGAGAATCATGTGCAGCACTCAACGACAAAACACATCAACATCATGTATCATTTAATAATAGATAATTTGGAAAAGGGATTGATAATACTAGTCAAAGTTAACATAAATGAACAATATGCCGATCTGTTCACACAGGCTTTTGATGAACAGAGATTTAAGTATTTTGTATGAGCTATTGGGATGATTAACTTTGAGTAAAATTTCTTAAACTTAACTCAAGAATATTTCTAAAATATGTGTGTCCTAAGTTGTTTATATTATCACCTATATAAGCCTAGTTTACTTTGGAAGAAAATTTTTGAAATTATATTCCTTAGAATTTTAAAAATTTTGAACATATTTTCTGTCAGAAGACATTAAGTTGTCTTCCGAAGAACATTATGTCTTCAAAACAAATAACTACTGATAAGAAATTTAGCTTTGGAGAAATTATGATATATCTTCCGATGCTTAATTATGCTTCTAAGTACTTATATGCTTTGAAGGACAATATTTTTCGGAAAGCAGTTAAGTCTCGAAAGACTTATTTCATTGTGAACAAAACTTCCTAGTTTTAATATCTTCTGAAACCAAATATGTCTCAGAAGTGAAAATACTCTAAGTATTTTTCTTCCAAAAGCAAACTTTCCATAAAGCTTATGAGTATCTTCCGAAGCCAAATTAGATTCGAAAGTTTTTATAAAACTTTCGAAAAAAAAATTTCCTTCGGAAGATTTTTGACATCCAAGCAAACTACCTTTTCTGGCGTGTTTTTAGATGTGGGCTCGACATCCAGATTTCAAAGTTTATTCTTTTGCTTTAACTTTGTCTCAAATCCATTTCATATATATCTACACTCAATGGTTCCTCATCTTTTACTTTCTTCTTCATCTATAAAATTCTCTAACCTAAATTCACCTATAAACTGCCTTTGTTCTTATCTTCCTTCACCACAAAGCTACCCCACAAATGGTCAACCTTTATCGTAGAAACCAACCAGATTTTTCCATACATTTTCACAAGAAACACAATCAGGTTGCTCTATCGAACTCTGAGAAAGATCCTGGTTTCTCAAAGGTTTGTTGATTTTTGACTCTATCCAACTACTTTACCACCCTCACCATAGATCCTTTAGTTTATGAAAATCAGCTATTGGAGTTCTGCAGGACCTGCCAAGTGGTCACCACGAATGGAAAGAAGACACTATCTGCCACAGTGCAGGGGAGGACAATCTTCGTCACTCCAGCCTCCATTAACACTCATCTTAGGCTGGATGATGTAGAAGACGATTTGTCCTTCCCAAAATCTGTTGTCAACCACTCCTTCAGGCATACGGGCAATGAAGATGATTACTCTATAAGAACCTTCAGAAAAGGAAAGGCCTCCTCCTAGTGGAAGTACCTCATCAATGTAGTCATCCATTGTCTATCTAACAAGCGTGGAGGATGGGACCAAATTCCTGAAGACCTTTTCTACATAATCCGTGGGATGGTTCAGGGAGTCAAGTTTAGTATTCTTAGTTTGTATATACTAATTTATTGGCTAACTTGGACTCCTTTGAATATTACATGTTCCCTAGATATGTCCAGCACATTCTTAACTGTGAACTGGGCTCATAATTAAGGAGGATTTCATGAAGAATCAAGACATGAGACTCTAGCACTCTATTCTGAATGGACCATATGCCCCTTGGTTCAAGTCGCCGGTGAAGGAGGAGCCATGATTCCCAAAGATCCCATAAAAATATTCAGATGAAGATCTGAAGAAGATGGATGTGAATTAAAAGGTTTTATGGCTGCTAAGGATATGAAAGAACAAAAAATAGTTGTTTTGTAATAGAAGTTCGAGAATTTTGGTTTCACAAGGGGAGAAACCATGACTGCTATATATCTCAGATATGTTGAACTTCTAGACTTTCTTAATGAAGGTGGAGTGAAGATCGAGAATAGTAATTTTCTCATAATGTTCTTGAGATCCTTACCATGGACATAACTGTTTATACTGTGTCCATCAGAAGAACTAAGAACCTGAAAACAATGACTCTTAAGGAGTTACAGGGCATCTTGAGTGCCTATCAGATGGAGATGGATGCAGATGTAGAATCTATGGTCTGATCCCCAAACTCCTTAAACTCATCAACTCTCATGGCCCCCATTCTTGTGCCAGTTCACTATCACTCCCGCTCCCAAGTGTATCAAACTCCTATGGTGACTCATTAAGTACCGACGATCCCCTACCCTAAATCTCCAATAGCTGAATCTCAATCATCACCATCATTCAAGCATTCAGCAGATGGAATCAATCAGCCTCACTGATTTTTTCATAATCATACCCCTTAAATCTACCTTTATCAATGACCAAGCAAACTTCTTTCAACTATCTAAAGAAGATCTGGAGTGCATTCATCCACATGACCTTGAGGAATGAATATCAATTACCAGATAGCCATGATATTCATTGAGGCTAAGTGGTTTCAACATAGAACTGGAAGAAAATTCCTAAGACAGAGAAGATCAGGATTTGGGTTTGATAAAAGGAAGGTAAAATGTTTCAACTTCAACCATCTAGGGTATTATTTCGAGAAATGCAAAGCATCAAAGTGAAACCCATCTCCTCCAAGTTCATCAAACCCTCCATAACACTTAACTTATCAAGATCCTTCCACTTCATTAAGCCAAAGAAAAACAACAACTGTATCCCCAGGAGAAAAGTTGTAACACCCAGTTATTTATTATTTTGAAGCCGACGAGGGAAGAAAAAGAAATAAAGTCCAAAGTCGAGGGACCAAACTCGCCAACGAAAGAAAGTCGGGCGAGTGGGAGTATATAAGGGAGAGGGCAGCCCTTACCCTCTCCCCCACACTCCCAAATCAGCCACCAAAGAGAGGAGAAGAGAGAAAGAAAGAAAAGAGGAAAAAGTGTTGGTTCGGGTCGGTTCGGGTGGCCAAAATCGTTGTGTAGCAAGCCAAATCGAAGCCCTTGTGGTTGTGCTCATTTGTGTGAGTTCTAGGACCCCACTTTTACTTGTTTTCAACTGATTTTGGGGCTGGAAAGCATCAAAAACCCGTTTTTGTATGTGTATGTGTTTGACCCATTTCGGTGTGTTGCGTGTGATGTGTTTAGAGTATGTTTCCGGGCTTGTGTGTGCTTGTATGGTGTTGTGGTATGCATTCCTAAGGTCTAAGATGGTTGATTTAGGCTTTGAAAGGGTTTGGATGAGCTTGGAGGTCGAAAATGGCAGATTGGGTTCAGGATGAACTCCATTCTGCATCAGCTAGGGCTATGCGACCGAATGAAGGCCATACGACCGATTGAGAGGCGATTGAGGTTCATTCGCACGATTGGGATTCATTCGCACGATTGAGGGTTCAATCGTACGACTAAGTATTCATTCGCACGATTGGGAGTCCAGTCGCATGGGAAGTCATACGACTGAGGGTCCAGTCGCATAGGTGTTTAGTCGCATGAGTCCATTCGCATGAGGTTAGTCGCATAGGTGCTCATTCGCATTAGTTCCATCCGCATGAGGTCCATACGCACGACTGGATGTCCATTCGCATAGATGTTCATCCGCATGAGTCCAATCGCATGATGTTCAGTCGCATGGAGGCCATGCGACTGAAGGGTGTCCATACGCACGAATAGGTCTGTTGCACCCGAAGGAAAGTGTAGTTCGACTTCTGACTTTCGGGGGAAAGAGCAGATGTAAGTTTTGACGTAAAGGTTCTCGTAAGAGTATGTAAGATAACTGTTATGGCCTTAGAGAGCAGGTAGGCATAATGATGATGATGTTGCATGTTTATGCATGATGCTTGTTATGTATGTATGATGTTGCCCTGTATGACGTGATGTCAGTGCATGTTAATGTTGCTTGTTATGATTTATGTTTATCTTTCCTGTGGCTTTACGTGTTATGATAACGAATGAAATGAAGTATTATGTAAGGTAAAGTGGAAAGAAATGAAAAGTCTTGCATGTATCAGATATCGGGTCCTTCTTTGTGATCGACCATTTATGTGGAACCTCTACCGCTTACCTCTAGTACTGCGGCATACGCTCAGCTGTTCAATTATTGACTTCGGCCCAGTAGCTAAATTGTTCGAGGTGTAGCATATGGTATTGGTACGGAGGATATCTGATGCGCAAGTAAAGTTATAATGAACGAATGAATGTATGAATGAAGGAGATAATAAAGATATTATCTATGTGTACGTATGATGTGTGATCATGCAAAAGTAACGAATGGTTTTAAATGAAAGTAAAGTATGTTTTATTATAAAACTAGAACTCACTCAGCAATGCTGAATTTTATATGTTTTCCAGTTGGCAGGTAATGATTGCTGAGGATGGCACGAGGTGGCTACTCAGCTCTTTTTGATGGCATCCATTTGTATAGTGCTTTTGTGATGTAATGCAACAATATATTTTGTAACTGATTAACGATGTATTATTTGGCAAATGCTTTTATAACGTAATGAGATGTCCATTTTGATAATTCCGCTGCAATGTTTTATGAAAGTTAAATGTAATTATTTGTTATATGTGCGATGAATGGCCAACTATAGGCGTCCGGGAACGGGGCCTTACAAGTTGGTATCAGAGCCAACATTTAAGTGAAATGGGTCAAATTTTCAAATAAACCTTAACTTAAACTGAAAATGGGACGAAAAGGGAATGGGATGCCAATCTGAGTAGCTGCGTGCCATCATGTATTTTCTTAAAGTTAACCGGTTTTATGTGCACATGATATGTGGTTATGTGTTGTATGTAGATTTAAATACTGATGTAGTCAGGACAGTTAATGCTTGGGGTATGAAGAGTAAAGTAAGTGGCTAATCACAACTGGCCACTGTAATTAGGGACTTACTATACTTGACATAAACTGAGTTGTTTCTTTGAATGACCGTGTTGGTGTTTGAATCTTTCAGTGTGAGTTAGAGAATGGCTGGAGGTAGATCTTCCAAAGCTTCTAGGGGTGGAGGCCGTGGCGGGCCTGATGTTGAGCCGCAACCCAAAAAAGAAAGGCCAAGGGTCGAAAAGGTGGTTCCTGAAGAACCAGAGACCCCTCATCCGGAAGCTGGGGATGAGAGTGCAAACCTAAGGGCCTCGGTAAAGGAGGCTGTTGTGGAAGAAGTACACTAGGTCATGCAGACAATCTTACCGTCCGTGGTGACCGAAGTCATTAAGGCGGTGAAAGAAGGAGAAAGAAAGGAGAGAAACAGGTCTTCGGGGGAACGAGAGCAACTGGAGCCCGAAACGATTTTCTCTGATAATGAAGACGAGGAAGAGGAAGATGAGCCTGTGTGAGAAGTGGCACGAGGCTGTAACTATTGGGTGTTTATGAGATGCAAGCCCCCTACTTTCGACGGTAATGGCAATGCTGCCGCTGCTCACCAATGGGTGAGAGAGATGGAGGCTGTTCTAGACATCAGCGAGTGCCGGGAAGATCAGAAGGTGAAGTTTGCCACTCATTCATTTGTGGACTCGGCACTATGCTGGTGGGACAACATTGTCCAAGCTGAGGGTAACCGGGCAATCGGGAGAATGAGATGCCCCGAACTGAAGAAGATGGTGATTGAGGAGTTCTGTCCTCACAGGGAGATGGATAAGATAGAGAGGGAGTTCCTGCAGCTGGAGGAGGGAACCATGACACACCAGCAGTACACCACCAAATTCAATGAAATGGCACGGTTGGTGCCGGATCAGGTGACGCCTCTGTCTCGAAAGATCAAGAGGTACATTCAGGGATTACCGGTGGATGTTCGAAGGCATATGATCGCCGCCCGACCAAGTACGTTTAGGTCGGCGGTCGATTTGGCCGGAAGGCTATATGATGAGCGGGAAGTGGTGGTGACTGAAGCAAATAAGAAGGGTGGTGGTGATCGGAACTGGAATGGGAAAAGGTTTGGTCGGGGTGATGCCTCGACGGGGAACAAAAAGGCATGGGTGGATGACCGCCGAGTAGCCACACCGGGAGCGGGATCGAGGAGGTGTGGCAAGTGTGGAAAGGAGCATGCAGGAGAATGTAGGCTAGGTTTGAATGTGTGCTTCAAGTGTGGGAAGACAGGGCATATGGCGAAGGATTGCCTGGCGGGCAAATGTTTTAACTGTGGGGAAAGTGGGCATATGAGCAGGGAATGTAAGAAGCCGAGGGCTGAGGGTTCTGGGGTGAAGAAGACGGGAAGTGAAGGACCGAGGGCGAGCGCCAGGGCATTCACCATGACACAGGAGGAAGCTAGGACGGACCCTGATGTTGTGTCCGGTACGTTTCTAGTGAACCAAACTTTAGCTTCTGTGTTATTTGATTCAGGTGCTAGTAAGAGTTTATGTCTGCTGCTTTCTGTGCTAAGCTGCTTGTTATAGTAGACGTGTTGATGCGCCCTTTGATTTAGAACCGTCATAGGTGAGTTGATACTGGGTGCCTAACCTGTCGCTAAAGCACCGTATCGGTTAGCTCCGACGGAGATGAAGGAATTGATGGAGCAGTTGCAAGAGCTGCTCGATAAGGGGTTTATTAGACCGAGTATCTCTCCTTGGGGTGCTCTGGTCCTGTTTGAAAAGAAGAAGGATGGTAGTATGAGGATGTGCATTGACTACCGCGAGCTGAACAAGTTGAGGGTGAAGAACCGATACCCCTTACTGAGAATAGATGATCTGTTCGATCAGCTCCAAGGTGCCAGTTGGTTTTCAAGGATAGATATTCGATCTGGTTACCATCAGCTGAAAGTGAAAGAACAGGATATCCCTAAAATAGCTTTCCGTACGCGCTATGGTCACTACGAGTTTCTTGTCATGTCTTTTGGTTTGACCAACGCGCCAGCTGCTTTTATGGATTTGATGAACCGTGTGTGTCGGTCGATGCTGGATAAATCAGTGATTGTGTTTATTGATGATATCCTGATTTATTCGAGGAGCGAGATTGAGCATGCCTGTCATATTCGGGAGGTTCTGGAGACGCTGAGGAGGGAGAAGTTGTATGCTAAATTCTCCAAGTGCGTGTTCTGGTTGCGCGAAGTTCAGCTCTTGGGTCACGTGGTAAATCCCGACGGGATTATGGTGGACCCGTCAAAGGTGGAGGCAGTTATGCAATGGAAGTCACCAAAAACGCCATCCGAGATGCGTAGCTTCTTGGGTTTGGCAGGCTACTACAGAAGATGCATCCAAGACTTTTCCAAAATCGCTTCTCCACTAACCAAGTTGACCCGAAAAGATGTGAAGTTCGCATGGGGTCAAGCTCAAGAGAAGGCGTTCGAAGAATTGAAGGCGAGGTTGACTCAAGCTCCTGTTCTGTCATTACCCGATGGAAGCGAGGATCTGGTGGTTTATTCTGATGCTTCCTACTCGGGGTTGGGGTGTGTATTAATACAGAGAGGGAAGGTGATAGCCTATGCATCCTAACAGTTGAAGGTTCATGAGGTCAATTATCCTACTCATGACTTGGAGCTGGCAGCCGTGGTCTTTGCATTAAAGATTTGGAGGCACTTGTAACACCCCGAAAAGTCGAAACGAGTCATTAAGGATAATGGGCTTAATTAATGGGTATTAAATAAAAGAGGGAAATGGGTTATGGGCCAAATTGGGTTTATGGGCAAGGGCCTAAGTGATTAAGGCCCATAATCAGCCCTTAACCTACCTAAATCAGCCTCCATCTCCATCATTTGAACCCTAGCTCCCAAAATTCATAGAGAGAGAAAGTAGAGAGAGAAAGTGAAGAAAACTCAAGATTTGAAGCTTCCAAGGTTAAGAGATTAAAGATCTGGGTGTTGGAGCATCAAGACCTAAGAAAGAAGCAACAAATCCATGTAAGAATCGACCTCTAAACCCTTCTGTAGATCAAACCCGGATTCTAGGGTTTTAGGTTTTGAAAAGTTGCAAAGAATCGCATAAAGGTCACATTTTTACATATGAAAACATGTATAAAGCTTATATTTAGCCTCATGGATGATAAACTAAGATATTGGACGTAAAAAGTTATGATTTTGGGTAAACAACGGTCTGCTTCGTAATTTTTATGCGATCTGCGAAACTGCATATGCATCCAGTGAAATTGCATATTCAATCAGCGAAACTATGAGGACTTCCTGCGAAACTATAGTTTCGCAGGTAGTTTCGCAGACATGGTTTTCCAACGAAAGTTGGGCGAAACTGGCAGCGAAACTGGCAACGAAGATGCCAGCGAAACTGCCAGCGAAGTTGCCAGCGAAACTAGCAGCGAAACTGCTGGTGAAACTAGCAGCGAAGCTGTTGGCGAATCTAGCTGCGAAATTGCTGATCTTGCAGCGAAATTAGCAGCGAATTTAGGCTGAAATTAACCCCTATAAGTGTTAGCTTATCTGCAGGCTGTGTAGAGTGATCCTAGCCTTGTAAGCTTAGCCTAGAAGTTATTCGTGGTATGCAGGTGAGTTCTAGATCTCCTATTTATAAGTTTTCCATGTTTTGGGGCTATTATGCATACTAAATTTACGTTTTTAAATGACCAATATTTAAGGGGTTTTAACCGGGAGAACGATTTTTCTATAAGTAAATGTGCTATATAAATCCTTAAATAAAAAATTAGCCCGACCCCAGCCAGGGGTGTTGCCCCTTGTACCCCACTAGGGGCTGCTGCCCCTAGGACCCCGCTGTCAGGGGCTGCCGCCCCCGAACCCCCGCTGTCCCGCGGCGGGTCGGTTATGTTTTATGATGATTAGTACTTGGTATGTTGTGTACTTAATAAATTAAGTATTATATATTAAAGTGGAAGGTGATATTAATGAAAAGTGAAACTTAATGAATGTTACCCCCATGCCCGTTTGATGATGAAAAGTCTTGCAAGCACTATGATAGACTTCACTTATGTGAGTCTGATGTATGATGATGGATCCGTATTCATGAGCGGGCTATGTGCCTTGCATTGTGGATCAACTGTCGGGGTTAGCTACCGTATTCATGTGTACCGACAGGGATTGGCATCTTGCGTCTGTGCAATCTCGTTTATGATGAAAGTGAAAGATAATAAAGAATGAAATATAATGAACATTTCTTATTATGATGCAAGTTAGTTCATGTACTATGATTATGCATGGTCATTATATGAAGGATAAAGTTTATATTTTCTTATATTATTTAAACTGGAACTCACTCACCGAAGTTGACTTTTATGCATAATAGTTGGCAGGTAAGTGCTGATGCTGAGGATGGCACACGGAGCTACTTGGGGATATGTTATTTATGAATCTTTATTGTAATTAAGAACAAGTAATATGTTTTGTTTGCAATTAAAGGACAAATGTATGAGTACGATATGGTTTCTAAGTTTTAAATGAATGTCTAATTATTTCCGCTGCAATGTTTTGTTATTAAACTGATTTTTGCTATGATTAACCAACTGTGAGGCTTTCTGGGAACGGAGCCTTACAAGTTGGTATCAGAGCCAAAGTTTAAGAGAATTGGGTAAACTGTTTTCAAAACCTAAACTTAAACTGAAAATGGGACCGAATGAAGGATGCCAATCCAAGTAGCTACGTGCCATCAGGTAAAAGTTTCAAGTAAAACTGGAATTATGTGCGTGTGCTATTTGTTTTATATGCTTGTAGATTTGAATACTGATATGTGTTAGGATAGTGATTGCTTGGGATAGGAGGGTAAGTTAAGTGGTTAATCACACTTGGCCACTATAATTAAGGACTTACCATAATTATAATGATCTGAGAAATTATCTTGAATAACCATTTTGGTGTTTGAATCTTATAGGAATTAGTTATGGCTGGTAGAAAATCTGGGAAGGCAACCCGAGGAGGTGCTCGTGGCGGGCGTACTACTGAGCCACGTGTCACCCGGAGCAAAGCTAAGGCTCCCGAGACTGTTCACGAGGAGTCAGACCTCCATAGTCACCTGAAGGGGGAGGGATCAGCCACCCTCAAACCCACTGTGAAGGAGGCTATCGCTGACGAAGTTTACAATAGCAAAATGTCTTACCCTCGGTGGTGACCGAGGTGATCAAACCAGTCAAGGATGGAGAGAAAGCTGAGAAGAAGGGGAAGGAAAGTGAGAAGAATTCAGGAAAGTCCACTGGGAGGACATAAGAATCTTAAGAGGAGCCATCAAACCCTAAGGTGGTAGTCCATGATGACGACAGTGATGAGGAGTCCGAGAGAGAGACTGCTAGAGGGTGCAACTATGGGGCATTTCAAAGGTGCAAGCCCCCAACCTTTGACGGTAACGGCAATGCTACTGCCGCTCATCGTTGGGTTAGAGAAATGGAAGTGGTACTGGAAATTTGTGAGTGACGGGAAGATCAAAAAGTTAAGTTTGCCACTCATTCCTTCGTTGACTCAGCATTGTGCTGGTGGGACAATATTGTCCAGGCTGAAGGAAAGCGATCGATAGCCAAAATGAAGTGGTCTGAGTTGAAAGAGTTAGTGCTGGAGGAGTATTGTCCCCATGGGGAATTAGACAAGATTGAAAAAAAGTTTTTGTATTTGAAGGCTGGGGACATGACTCATCAAGATTATACCTCCAAGTTCAATGAACTTGCAAGACTTGTGCCAGACATGGTGACGCCTGCATCCAGGAAGATCAAAAGATACATACAGGGTTTGCCTGTGGATATCAGGAGGCACATGATTGCAGCCAGACCAGGCACGTTTAGGTCTGTGGTGGACTTAGCTGCGAGGTTGTATGATGAGAGAGACCCAATGGCTGTACAAAAGAAGGTGGAGAAATGGAACGGTCACAAGAATGGAAATGGGAAGAGGCTCGGAGGTGATAACTTCCGGAATGGAGAGAAGAGGATGAGAGTTGAAGATCAGCGTGGGAGATAGGGAAATACTGGTGAAGGAGGTGCTTGTAGAAAATGTGGAAAAGGTCATTCAGGGGAGTGTAGAGTTGGGACGGGAAAATGTTTCAAATGTGGAGGAGAGGGCCACATGCTAGGGATTGCAAGGTGGGGAGGTGTTACCAGTGTGGTGAGATGGGTCATCTGGGAAGAGACTGTAAGAAAGGAAAACCAGAAGGATCAGGAACGGTTAAAGCTGGTGATAAGGGAAGGGGTGACGGTTCAAAGGCGAAGGAGAGGGCATTCAACATAACTCGCGAGTAGGCCAGGGCAGACCGAGAAGTAGTTTCAGGTATGTTTCTGGTAGACCATGACAATGCTTCTGTGCTCTTTGATTCTGGTGCTAGTAGGAGTTTTGTGTCTGCTGCCTTTTGTCGTTTGTTGCATGATAAGAGTAGAAAGTTACATGAGCCTTTCTATGTAGAAACAGCCATTGGTAAGTCCACTAAGGTAACTGAGGTGATTGAGGATTGCCTGATTGAGTTAGAGGATTGTAAGTTCCCTGCTAGGTTGCATGTTATGGCCTTAGGAGGTTTCGATGTGGTGTTAGGCATGGATTGGTTAGCTAGCTATGAAGCCAATATAGTATGTAGTAAAAAGATAATTCGTCTAACAGCGCCCGACGGTAGTTCTGTTACGGTTCGTGGAGATAAGGTGTGCTGTGTACCGAAGGTCGTGTCGAAGATCACAGCCGAAAAGTACTTGAGGCGTGGGTGTAGCGCTTACTTGGCCTATGTAAAAGATGTGGATGCACCAGAGCCACAATTATCAGACGTGCCGATAGTGCGCGAGTTTCCTGACATCTTTCCTGAAGACTTGACGAGTGTGCCGCCTGACCGCGAAATCGAATTCCAGATTGATTTGCTACCGGGAGCACAACCTGTCGCTAAAGCACCGTATCGATTAGCTCCTTCGGAGATGGTAGAACTGAGGGACCAGTTGCAAGATTTATTGGATAAAGGCTTCATCCGACGGAGTGTCTCTCCATGGGGTGCTCCGGTTTTATTCGTCAAGAAGAAAGATGGTAGCATGCGGATGTGCATTGACTATCACGAGCTCAATAAGCTGACTATAAAGAATCGGTATCCATTACCAAGGATCGAGGACCTGTTCGATCAAGTTCAGGGTGCCAGTTGGTTTTCAAGGATAGACCTGCGGTCTGGTTACCACCAACTGAAGGTGAAAGAACAAGACATTCCTAAGACAGCGTTCCGTACGCGTTATGGACATTACGAATTTCTCGTCATGTCCTTTGGTTTAACCAACGCGCCAGCTGCTTTCATGGACCTCATGAATAGGGTATGTCGACCAATGTTGGATAAATCGGTGATAGTATTCATCGACGACATCTTGATTTATTCAAAAAGTGAAGAGGAACATGCCGATCATATTCGAGAAGTATTGGAGACACTCAGAAATGAGAAGTTATATACTATGTTCTCTAAATGAGCATTTTGGCTTCGAGAAGTTCAATTTCTAGGTCATGTGGTTAATCCCGAGGGGATCAGGGTGGACCCTGCGAAGGTTGAAGCGGTGATGCAATGGGAACCTCCAAAGACGCCATCCGAGATTCGCAGTTTCTTAGGCCTGGCAGGCTACTATAGGAGGTTTATCTAGGATTTCTCCAAGATAGCTTCTCATTTGACAAATTGACCCGAAAGGACGTGAAGTATGAATGGGATACGGATCAGGAGAATGCCTTCCTAGAACTGAAGATGAGGTTGACTCAAGCCCCTGTCTTGACGTTACCTGGAGGGAACTAGGATCTGGTGGTCTACTCGCATGCCTCGTATGCAGGATTGGGTTACGTGTTGATGCAACGAGGGAAGGTGATAGCCTATGCCTCTAGACAATTAAAGGTCCACGAGGCCAATTATCCTACTCATGATGTGGAGTTGGCCGCGGTGGTGTTTGCATTGAAGATTTGGAGGCACTACCTGTATGGGGTGAAGTGCACCATATTCACTTATCATAAAAGTCTGAAATATTTCTTTGAACAAAAGGAACTCAATATGAGGCAGAGGAGGTGGTTGGAACTGATCAAGGATTATGACTACGAAATACATTATCATCCAGGCAAAGCCAATGTGGTTGCTGACGCCCTTAGCCGAAAAGGACGACCCGAACCAATTCGGGTGAGGGCTTGCCAGATAATCATGACGCCTGATGTTATGAAACAAGTGAGGGAGTTCTAGGATGAGGCATTAAGAGTGGATAGAGTCAACTCTGAAAGGATGAAAGGACAAGTTTCAGACTTGGGGGAAAACACCCTGGGTGTTAGAACCCGATCTGGGAGAATGTGGGTCCATCTCTACGGGGATCTGAGGGAGAAAATCATGGATGAGGCTCACAAAACTCGATATTCCATACACCCCGGTGCCACGAAAATGTATCAGGATCTGAAGAAAGATTACTGGTGGCAGGGAATGAAGCGAGACGTGGCTAAGTACGTGAGAAAGTGTCTGACTTACCTGCAAGTGAAGGCAGAGCACCAAAAAAAGCCATATGGGAAGATCCAGCCTTTGGATATCCCTAAATGGAAATGGGAACACATCACAATGGACTTCGTCACGAAGCTACCTCGCACGACAGGGGAAGCGACGCAATCTGGGTGATTGTTGACCGTCTAACAAAGAGCGCCCGTTTTCTACTAATTCGTGAGACGTATTCCTCTGAGAGGTTGGTAGAGCTATTTATCAAGGAGATCGTGGCTCGTCACGGCGTGCCAGTGTCTATCGTTTCGGATAGGGACACGTGGTTTACGTCCAAGTTTTGGAAGAGGTTTCATGACTCAATGGGGACTAGACTGCATATTAGTACGGCTTACCATCCCAGACGGATGGTCAGTCGGAAAGAACGATCCAGACTTTAGAAGACATGCTACGAGCCTATGTAATCAACTTTGGAGGAAGCTAGGATGAGCACTTACCGTTGGCGGAATTCTCATATAATAATAGTTACCATGCCAACATTGGTATGCCACCTTACGAAATGTTGTACGGTAGGAAGTGCAGAATGCCCGTGTGTTGGGGTGACATCGGGCAAAAGGAATTGGTGAGTCTTGAAGTGATTGAGGTCACAACTGAGAAGTTAGATAAGATTAAGACGTTCATGAAAGCTGCAAAGGACCGCCAAAAGTCTTATGCTGATAAGAGGCGTAGGCCGATAGAACTTGAGGTTGGTGACAAGGTTATGCTCAAGGTATCGCCCTGGAAAGGGATCATCAGGTTTCGGAAAAGGGGAAAATTAAGCCCAAGATTCATAGGGCCATTCCGTATTATTGCAAGGGTAGGAGAAGTGGCCTACAGATTAGTACTACCTGATAAGTTGAGTGGAATTCACCCTACGTTCCATGTATCTCATCTCAGGAAATATCTGGCAGATAATGATGCAATTGTACCATTAGAAGACATTGAAGTCGATGAATGACTGAATTATGTAGAGCAGCCGGTGGCCATCCTTGATTGGAAAGAGAAGCACTTACGGAATAAAGTGGTTCCACTAGTACGAGTACAGTGGAGACACAGGAAAGGATCAGAATCTACGTGGGAGACTGAGTAGGAGATGAGGAAAATTTACCCTCAATTGTTTGATGACTGACAGGTTTCAAGGACGAAACCTAAATAAGTGGGGGATACTTGTAACACCCCGAAAAGTCGAAATGAGTCATTAAGGATAATGGGCTTAATTAATGGGTATTTAATAAAAGAGGGAAATGGGTTATGGGCCAATTTGGGTTTATGGGCAAGAGCCTAAGTGTTTAAGGCCCATAATCAGCCCTTAACCTACCTAAATCAGCCTCCATCTCCATCATTTGAACCCTAGCTCCCAAAATTCATAGAGAGAGAAAGTAGAGAGAGAAAGTGAAGAAAACTCAAGATTTGAAGCTTCCAAGGTTAAAAGATTGAAGATCTGGGTGTTGGAGCATCAAGACCTAAGAAAGAAGCAACAAATCCAGGTAAGAATCGACCTCTAAACCCTTCTGCAGATCAAACCCGGATTCTAGGGTTTTGGGTTTTGAAAAGTTGCAAAGAATCGCATAAAGGTCACATTTTTACGTATGAAAACATGTATAAAGCTTAGATTTAGCCTCATGGATGATAAACTAAGAGATTGGACGTAAAAAGTTATGATTTTGGGTTAAAACGGTCATGTTCGTAATTTTTATGCGATCTGCGAAATTGCATATGCATCCAGCGAAATTGCATATTCAATCAGCGAAACTATGAGGACTTCTTGCGAAACTATAGTTTCATTGGTAGTTTCGCAGACATGGTTTTCCAACGAAAGTAGGGCGAAACTGGCAGCGAAACCGACAACGAAGATGCCAGCGAAGTTGCCAGCGAAACTAGCAGCGAAACTGCTGGTGAAACTAGTAGCGAAGCTGTTGGCGAATCTAGCTGCGAAATTGCTGATCTTGCAGCAAAATTAGCAGCGAATTTAGGCAGAAATTAACCCTTTAAGTGTTAGCTTATCTGCAGGCTGTGTAGAGTGATCCTAGCCTTGTAAGCTTAGCCTAGAAGTTATTCGTGGTATCCAGGTGAGTTGTAGATCTCCTATTTATAAGTTTTCCATGTTTTGGGGCTATTATGCATACTAAATTTACGTTTTTAAATGACCAAGATTTTAAGGGGTTTTAACCGGGAGAACGATTTTTCTATAAGTAAATGTGTTATATAAATTCTTAAATAAAAAATTAGCCCGGCCCCAGCCAGGGGCGTTGCCCCTTGGACCCCACTAGGGGCTGCTGCCCCTAGGACCCCGCTGTCAGGGGCTGCCGCCCCCAAACCCCCGCTATCCCGCGGCGGGTCGGTTATGTGCAATCTTATTATGATGCAAGTTATGTTATGTACTCTCAACACCTTGATCTCTGATTACATGCCATCTTTCTGGATTGGTAGAGTAAGTCCAGGACAAGATGGGTGTCTCAGTTGTTAGAGGAGCCACTTGCATAGGAGTTGATTGGGCTGCCTCATCATGCACTTCCTCAGGTTGATCTGATTCAGCCTGAGGTGTAGAGGTAGATGACTTAGGCTTTTTCTTCTTTGTCTTTGGTTTAGAAGCCATTCTCTTCTTCCTCTTAGATGACTTTAACTGAGAAGACTGGTCTGCAGCACCATGTTGATCATCATTGTCTTTCTCAGTTGGGTGTTCCTCCCTCACAGGTTCAGAAGGAGAGGGAGTTTGACCCTGCCTTGGATCAGAGATGAAGCTTGCTGAGGCTCAGCTGGAGGTTCTGGTTGAGGTGTCTCTGGTTGTTCAAACTTGACCTCCACTTCAGGTGGGACTTGACTTGGAAGAGAGTGCAAGTCAATCAGTTCACCACTCTTAATCTTCTGCTTGATCACCCTTATATGCTCATCCATTGTGATAGAGACATGGGGCCAAGTCTCCTTCCGAGAATCCATATAGCTTCAAGAAGCTCATCATTCTTTGTCTGTCAGCAGACTTCTTTACACTCTTTTGAATGATGGCTCTTGACTTTGCAGCTTCTTCCCTTAGCTTCCTTTTGGTTGTCTTTCTTTCTTTGACTAGCTCAAGCTCAAGTTGCTTTAGGTACTCAAACTCAATGAAGTCATAGGACAGGGGAAGAAGTGCATCTGCCTGATAGAAGCCTGTGGCACTCAGGTAGTTGATCATCTTGATCCTATCTTCTTCTTTATCTACCTGAGGTTCTTGTGGAGCCACATCTTCCTGTGCAGGACTTTCTTGAACTGGAGAGAGAGTGGGAGCATGCTTGTAGAGTCTTTTCTGTCTCTTCTCCTCTTTGAATTGGAGAAGTAGCCTTGCATCCTCTTTCTCCTTCATCTCTCTTGACACTTCATGTCAGCCAGTTCATTTAACTCTTCTAAGGGGAGGGAGATGATTTCATCAATATCATAGTTCCTGGTCTGTAAATAGGTAATCCTGACTGCCCTTAACTCATCATCTTGAGTATTTGGTCTGGGAGCAGCCCTGATTGCAGCTTGCATGAAGCTAGATGACCCAGAAGAACTTTCTCCCCTTAGCCTCCTTTTCCTCTCTCTCTCTTCCTCCTCAATTTCCTCAGGAGTCATTATCCTTTTCCCTTTGTCACCAACAGACCTTTGTGACTCAGGGTGGATTGAGGCTTGGCCTTCATTGCTTGGTGTAGCTTCCATGCTCTGGCCAGAGAGAGGCTGAGAAACACCTTCACCAGCAGGTGTCTCAGAAGGAGTTTGGACCTCTGCAGCAGTTGTTGATGATGAGACAGGGGTCTCAGGTTCTGCCACTGGGCCTTCAGTCAAGGTTTCCCCTATGAAACTAATCTTAGGGTCCACCTCAACATCCAGTTGACCGATGACATTGCCTGATTGCCTAAGTCTCCTTCTTAGAGAGAACTCTGCAAGGATCCTATCTTGGATTCTTTGAGCCAGCCTGTCAGCTTGTCTTGAATTGCTTGGATTGACAAGTGGCATGTTGACTAAATCCAATCTTTCATAGAAGTTCAGGCTTTGGAAATTAAAAACTTCTTGTTGACCTTGAACTCTGTGAAGGATAAGGGCTCTTCTGTCAGCATCATACCTCCACCTTATGATGTAGTTGCCAGTTCCTTGTGGTGGAGATGAGACAGCCCTTGGTATACCTTCCTCAAAGAGACTCCTGATGATTGAGTCTATAGAGTCCACATTAATGTGAACTTGAGGAAGTTGCTGAGAATGCACAACAGCAAGTGAGGATGGTGAGTCCTCTATGTCCATTCTCTGTGAAGAACTCCCAGGTTCTGTGGTTGTAATAACTTTCTCCCCCTTTTTGGTAGCATCACCCACTTGCATAGGTGAGCTGGAGGATAAGTCAATCACTTCCACAGGTTCTTGTGTTCCTGGTTGAGCTCTCCTTAAAGGTCTCCCAGCTAGTTTTTCCTTTAGATATGAAATCTGAAGTTGCTGATCATTGACCCTGTTTTGTAAGGTAGTCACCTGAGATTCCAAGTGACTAACCTTAGAGACTAAATAGGAGCATGTTTTTGACAATTTCTGCACCTTTAGTCTCAAATTCCCCTCATCTTCATCAGAAGAATCATTGGGGGATGAGATGATTGGACCAAAGTCCTCTCTCTCACCACCAGCTTGAGGTTCTTGGCTGCTGGTTTTCCTCTGCTCACTGGCAACCTCAGTTGAGATGCCAGTGGGCTGAGTTGCCATGGTTGAGGTCTTAATGATGTAATCACTTTCAAAAGTGAGAGCCTCTTCCATATGGACATCCTGAACATGTTCAGAAGTGTCCACCTCAGTAATAGGTGACTGATGTGGGATAGACTGAGGAGAGTCAGAGGTACTCATCTCTCTTTGAGTAGGGGAGGAGAAGAGAGACTCATGGTACTCACTGAATCCTAAGTCTTCATCAGTATAGAAGGATAGGTTGGGAATTGGTTGGTTGAGATCTAAAGGCTGGGGATGGTAACTGTCCCCTGAAGGTTGTTCACTTGAGTGTTGAGACTCAGAGTGAAGGCTTAAGGCTGTTGGGCTTGTGAGCTCATCAGGGTGAGCATGAGGAACCTCAGCCCTGATAGGTGAAGAAATGGGAGTGGTTTGCTCCTCAGGAGAAGTGGGAGCTCTAGTGTCCACTTCCTCCTGTAAGGTTGAGTATATGGGGGCCTGCACAGACTCAATAGCCTGAGCAGGGGTTCGTTTGGATTTTCTTTGGTAGGTGAGGGTGATTTCTGGTCTTTTTAGAGGTAAGGATAAAAGAGGTGTGGGTTCAACACTAGCTTGTGTTGCTAGGTTGTCACCTTGAGCAATGAGCTCTAACATTTTGGGGACTAGGGCTGTTTCTACCCCTGAGAAGCCTACAGTTGGCTTCTTCATTATTTTAAAGATGCCGGGCTTCATCTGTCCCAATTTAAGAATATTACTTGTTTCCCTCAACTGTGAGCCCAGTTCACAGTTGAGAATGTGTTGAACATATCTAGGAAACATGTAATACTCTAAGGAGTCTAAGTTTGCAAGTAAATTAGTATAAACAAATTGTGAATACCTGAACTTGACCCCCTGAACCATTCCATGAACTATAAAGGAGAGATCCTCAGGAATCTGGTCCCATCCACCATGCTTGTTTGATAAGCTGTGGATAACCACATGGAGCAGGTATTTCCACTGGGATGAGACCTTCCCTTTCCTGAAGGTCTTTACAGAGAAATCTCCCTCATAGCCCATCTGCTCAAAGGAATGATTAACAGCTTCCTTTGGGAAGGACAACTCACCTTCTTCATCATCCAGCTGCAAATGTTGGTTAATGATGGCCGGAGTGATGAAGATTGTCCTCCCTTGCACTGTGGCAGACAGTGCCTTCTCCCCATCCATAATGACCTCTTGGCAGGTCTTCCAGAATTCAAGCAAGTGATCCTCATATAGAGTAGGATCAATGGTCAGGGAGGTGAAATAGTTTGATAGAGTTAAGAATTGGCAAATCTCTGAGAAACTTGCATCTTTCTCAGAGCTTAACAGAGCAACTTGATTATGTTGCCTGTGAAGTTGCATGGAGAAATCTGGGTTGTTTCTGCGGTTAAGGTTGGCCATTTCAGAAGCTTAAGGGTGAAGAAAGGTAGAAAGCAAAGGCGGTTTAGAGAATTAGGTTAGAGGAATAGTGGAATTGAGGAAGATAGTGGGAAAGAGGGGGAACCGTTGGGTATTTATGTGAAAAGGGATTTGAACCAAAGTTAATGAAAGAGGATAAACTTTGAAATCCGGAAGTCGGTCCCACCTCTGAAAAGTAGTTTACTTTTGCTCAAAAAGTAGTTTTCTTGGAATTCGAAAAGCTTCCGAAGGTAATTTGTCTTCGGAAGTTTTAATTGAAAAAGCTTCCGAAGCTAAAATGGCTTCGGAAGATTTTCCTGAGAGTCTTGAAAATTTATGCTTCGGAAGAGAAATAAACCCTTGGATGCTTTGTATAAGAATAAACAAAGCTTCCGAAGTTAATTTTGCTTCGGAAGGAAAAAGTCCTTAAAATGAATAAGTGTCTGAGATAAGAATTTTAAGCTTCGGAAGATGAGTTTGACTTCTTCCGAAGGTAAAATCTCTTAGACAGTTATTTATTTTGAAGACATATTTTTCTTCCGAAGATAAAATTTTATCTTCCGAAGTATCAGAAAATTTTCAAGAATCTAAGGAAAGTCTTCAAAAAGAATTTTACATCCAAAGAAAACATGAGCTTATGAAAGTGATGAACTAGACAACTTAGGACACATATTTTAAGAAGAAATAATTAGAATTAGTTTTAAGAAAAAGTCTACTCAAAGTTAATCATCCCAATAGCTGATATCAGATACTTAAATCTCTGTTCATCAAAAGCTTTTGTGAACAGATCAGCATATTGTTCATCTGTATGAACTTTGACTAGTTTAATTAATCCCTTTTCATAGTTATCTCTTATTAAATGATACCTGATGTTGATGTGTTTGGTCCTTGAGTGCTGCACAGGGTTCTCAGTGATAGAGATAGCACTATTGTTGTCTATGTGGATAGGAGTCTCTTTGAAGTTAAATCCATAGTCCAGCATCTGATTTTGAATCCAAAGCACTTGAGCACAGCAGCTTGCAGCAGCAATGTATTCAGCCTCAGCAGTTGATGCAGACACACAGGATTGTTTCTTGCATTGCCATGAGACAACCCTTCCACCAAGGAATTGACATCCCCCAGATGTAGACTTTGCAGTCATGTTGCAACCACCATAATCACTATCTGTATAGGCATACAGATTGAAATTAGGATTCTTTGGATACCATAGACCAAGTGTTGAAGCACCTTTGAGGTATCTTAAAATCCTTTTCACAGTGATTAAGTGAGACATCTTAGGGTTGGCTTGATATCTTGCACAAATACATGTAGCAAACATGATATCAGGCCTGCTAGCTGTAAGATACATAAGAGACCCAATCATAGCCCTGTATAAATGTTCATCTACACACTCCCCCTCAAGATCAGGTCCAAGGGAGTGGTTTCTGGCTATGGGTGTCTTAGCAATCTTACAATCAGTCATGTTGAACCTCTTGAGTATGTCTTGAACATACTTTGACTGACTTATGAAGATGCCATCTTCAACTGCTTCACTTGAATTCCCAGAAAGAAATTGAGTTCTCCCATTGAACTCATTTCAAATCTGTCTTTCATCAGCTTCTCAAAGTCTTTGCAGAGCTTTGGATTAGTTGAACCAAAGATGATGTCATCTACATATACTTGAACCAGCAATAAGTCATTTCCCTGTCCTTTGATGAAGAGAGTTCCATCTATAGTACCTCTCCTGTATCCATGTTTACAAAGATACTCAGATAGTGTCTCATACCACTTCCTGGGTGCCTGATGCAGCCCATAAAGAGCTTTGTCAAGCTTGCAGACATAATCAGGATGATCAGGGTCTACAAAACCAGGTGGCTGTTTGACATAAACCTCTTCATCAATCACTCCATATAAGAAAGCACACTTTACATCAAGTTGAAAGACCTTGAAGTTCTTGGATGCAGCAAATGCCAGGAATATCCTAACAGCTTCTAGTCTTGCTACAGGAGCAAAGACATCAGTGTAGTCAATCCCTTCTTCTTGTGTGTAGCCTTGTTCTTGATGATGATTCCTCTATCATCCTTCTTATTCCTAAAAACCCATTTGGTTCCAATGGTAGTCTTCCCATGAGGAAGAGGACAAAGGTTCCAAACTTTCTGCCTTTTGAATTGAAGCAGCTCTTGTTGCATAGCTTCAACCCAACTTCCATCCTTTAGAGCTTCATCAACTTTCTTTGGCTCTATCTGAGATAAGAAACAAGAGTGAAGACAAACATTTGCTTCATGGGTTTGTCCTCTTGTTCTTACCCCTGTGACAACATCTCCAATGATGTTTGTGGTGGGGTGAGACTTGTGGATCCTTAGTTGAGGGATCACAGCAAGTTGCTGAGAAAGATCCAAATTTGAGAAATTTAGATCTGGCCTGGAAGATTCACCCTCCACATTATCACACTTATCAAGATTAACTTGATCCAATGAGTGTGTGACATCATTGATGTTGTCATCTATGGTATGGTTATTAGCATCAAGAAATTCCTGATCACTATCACCATCACCATTGTTGTCTTCTACAATTGAGGTGTCTTTATCTGGTTGAGAAGCCTCTGAGCTGGAATTTGAAGGCATACCAGATGTATCAGCTGAATTTGTCATTGTTGTGCTGATAGAAACCTCATTTGCTGAAGTAGTTCCAACTGGAGCTGAAGATGTATGAGTTGAGGATCTTCCTAGCTCAAATCTTGGATCAGGATCACCTGTATTTAAATTTTCTGCAGATCCTGAAACATGCTCACAAGATTTGTTAAAACAGTTGGTAACTAAATCAAGATCAAACAGCCAATCAGGACCAGAACCAGCCACACAGGGTGTGTGTTCATTGAAAGTCACATTGGCTGACTCCTCAACAATTCTAGTTCTGAGATTGTATACTCTATAAGCCTTAGCTTGGGAAGAGTATCCAATGAAGTGTCCATCATCTGATTTCTCAGCAAACTTGGCAATTTGATCTTTGGTATTCAAGATGGTGCAGGGACATCCAAATGACCTGAGAAAACCAATGAAAGGTTTCCTCTTGTGCCAAAGTTCATAAGGAGTCTTACCATGTGTCTTAACTACTAAAACTCTGTTTTGCACATAGCAAGCAGTATTAACTGCCTCTGCCCAGAAGGTGATAGGCAGTTTAGAGTCAGACAACATAGTTCTTGCAGCTTCAATAAGTGTCCTGTTTCTCCTCTCAGCAACTCCGTTTTGCTGAGGAGTCCTGGGAGCACTATATTGTCTTGTAATACCTTTTTCATCACAAAATGTATCAAGGATTTGGTTCTTGAATTCAGTTCCTTGATCACATCTTATGGTTTTGACCTTGTGATCACATTGATTCTCAACTTTTAAGATGAAATTCTTCAGAATCTCAGGGGTTTCATCCTTAGTTCTAAGGAAGAAGACCCAAGTGAATCTTGTAAAATCATCTGTGATCACCAAACAGTAAGAGGTCCTTCCTAGACTCATTACACTGGTGGGGCCAAAGAGATCCATATGTAACAAGTGTAGGGGAGTAGTGATGGAGTTCTTTTCCTTAGGCTTGTGAGATACCTTGTGTTGCTTCCCTTTCAGGCATGCAACACAATGATCATCACTTGTAAACTCTTTCTTTGGCATTCCAGTTACCAGATCATGTTTAATTAATTTATTCATGTTCTTAAAGTTTACATGGCACATTTTTTATGCCATAGGAAAGACTCATCACTATTTGCTTTAGATAGAAAGCATGAAACTTCTCCAGAGGGAGATGTTTCTTGCAAATCCATCTTGTACATGTTCCCTTTCCTGGGGGCTCTGAGCAGGATATGCTCATGAGGAATGACCACTCCAGGCTTGAGAACAATGCACTCATGCTCAGTAAAGAGCATGTTATGACTCTGATCACAAAATTGGGATACACTCAGAAGATTGTACCCAAGCTCCTTAACAAAGTTTACCTTCTCAATGCTGAGCTTACCATTTGTGACCTTGCCCCTTCCAGAAATGTAACCACCTTCATCTCCTCCAAAAGCAACTGGTCCTCCATCAATTCTCTCAAAATTATGGAGTAGAGACCTATTGCCTGTCATGTGCCTGGAACAGCCACTGTCAATTATCCAGACATTCCTGTTTGTCTTGAGCTGTTCCTGCACAAAGAAATGATTAGTTACATTTGGAAACCCAAGCCTTACTTGTCTTGGGCTCACTAAGTGTAATAGAAGGTAATGCAACAGTAATAGATCCTATGGTTGTACTATGGGGATCTTCAGCTGTTGTTGATGGAGAAACTTCAGTCATTTGGTCTTTCTTAGACTTCCACACCACCTTTGGAGTCTTGGACTTGACCTTCAAAACCTTAGAAGCTTTTGGGACTTCACAAGTTTTGATGACTGAACCTTCGGAAGATTCTACAGTCACTGCAGCAGACTTCAGTGCTTCGGAAGAACTCCTTTCTTCCGAGACCAATTTTACTTCCGAAGGTAATTTTCCATTTACCTTCTTCTTTGATTTGGAGCTTCCGAAGGAAACAGACTTTCCTTCCGAAGCTTGAGACTTCTTGAGACTCTTTGAAGTCTTTGTATTGGTCATGTGGACAGTACTTTTAGGATTGTATGGGCAATCCTTAGCAATGTGAGAAGTACTTTCACACATGACACATAACATTTTCTTCTTCAAACAAGTCTCCTTTTGAGAGCAAGACTGGCTTTGGTCACATCCCTTCTCCACCTTCATCTTGGTAGATGCTGAGACAGTTCTTTTGGGCTGTGAACTGTTCTTGGAGTTTGATGGTCCAGGCTGTGCAGCAGTGGTACACAGCAGCTCAGTCTTCTTCTTTGCACTGAGATGATTTGAACAAGAACCAGGACTCTTAGCTGAGGAGTCTTGGTTGATGTCTTCAGTCCTTACTACTTTGAAACCTGCAGAGATAAAAACTTGTTTCTGCTTAGCATCAAAAGTAGCCTTGATCTCTTGAGCCTTCTTTGCTTTCCTCTTGCTCTTCCTGATCAAGTTCTTTCTCTTGGACTTGGTCATCACAGTAGATTTCTTCTCCTCAGAAGGATAGTGGCCCTTGGAAGAATCCTCTTCTTCACTCTTCTCAGAGGAATTCTTCACTATCACTTCTTCATCATCCTCACTTATAGGATCTATGAGAGGAAGCTCATCTTCACAAGTTCCACACCTAGGAGATCTTACAGACAAGATTGTGTGTGGAGGAGCTATCTCATTTGATCCCAGTCCCTGTCTATTTTGATAGCACACTTTGTTGTGCAGGGATGAGGATATCATGTTCTTGAAGGTCTCTTCTTCAAGAACACTCTTCTCTGCCTTGGCTTTGCTGATCACAAGCTCAGCCTGGCACTCAGTCAACTTAGTTATGAGATCCTGGATCTGAGTTCTAAAATCTGTATGTTCATGTTTTAGTACTGAAATGGTTTTCTCCAAGTCCTCTATCTTTAACTTGTAATCATTTTCAGACTTTCTAAAATCAGATTTTAATATGTTTAATGACTCAAGATCAGATCTCATCTCTAAGTTGTAGGACCTGTATCTATTTACTTTAGCAATGCATTCAGGAGTACAGAGATGTTCCAATACCTTGGCTTCATCATGGTCAGCCATCAGTGCTTGGTTTGGAGAAGCATCTTCCACCTGAAAGCTCAAGTCAAAGCCTCCCTCTTCAACAGCAACAGCAGCATGTTGCTTTGGCTTCTCATTCTAAGGGACTTTGTCAGTGTAGTTTGGTTGGGTTGTGTTGGCCCCCATTTGTTTTAGGTGCCTTACACTCCCTAGCAAAGTGGCCCATAAGGTTACAGTTGTAACACTTAACTTTGCTTTTATCCAGCCCAAACTTTCCACTAGTAGCATTGCTTAGAAATCTTCTTCCTGTTCTCTTGTAGAACTTCTTGGCTCTGTGAGTGAGAAGAGCCATCTGCTGAACTATCTCTATGTATTCCAGGTCATCTGGATGGATACAGTCCAGGTCTTCAAGAGTGAAGAGATAATTCCCACAGCTTTCATCAGTAGACACAAAGGCTTGAGAAGAACTTGTCTCTTGGAATGGGCTTCCTTGAGTAAAGTTCTCCCTTGGTGTCTCCGGGAAGGTGATGAAAGGACCCTTTTGTGAGTTGTCAGGGTAGCATATGAGATGATGTTGGGGTTCTATGCTGTCCCTTTCAACCACATGAAGGGCTGAACCCATTTGATTGTTGGAGTTGCCAGATGAACCTTGCATGTTCATCTCCATCTGGTATCCACTGAGAATCCCATACAACTCTGTCAGAGTAAGAGTTTTAAGGTTCTCAGTCCTCTTGATCACCACACAGTAGTGTGTCCATTGCCTAGGAAGTGAGGACATGAACTTCCTTACAATGTCCCTGTTCTCAAGAGGAACTCCTCCATCCACTAGGGTATCCACAATCTCAACATACCTGAAGTATTGTTGAGTCATGGTTTCACCTGCTTTGAAGGTGAAGTTTTCAAACTGCTGCTTCAGAAGATCCTTCTTGTTCTCCTTGGCTTCAGAGGAGCCTTCATACATCAGCTTCAGTGCATCCCACAGCTGTTTAGCTGTTTTGCACTTCTTAAAACCTCTGTATACAGAGTTTGGGAGAGCAGTCTGAAGAGCAGTCATGGGCTTCCTATCAATCTCTACTCTTTTTCTATCTTCATCTGAGTAGTTGGCCACATCTTTTGGAATCATACCAGCACCAGTAGCAGAGGGGGTGCTGGGTATGAAAGGTCCATTCTCAACAGATTCCCACATTCTTGAATCAAGAGACCTGATGAAACCTTCCATTCTCATGCACCAAGTGTCAAAATCATCAAGAGTGATCAGTGGGGATTTGTTCATGGTTCCAGTCTCCATATCAGTCTTTGAGATGGAAGCCATTTGGGAAGTTTAGTTTTTGTGTGTGTGAGGGATCTTAAGATGGTGAGATCTTATATCAAGAGCCTGGAATGCTCTGATACCAATTGCAGGACCGTTTAAGGGCTTGAACACAATTACAACACAACAACACAATGAGGAGAGCAACTAAACTTTAATCAAACAGTGAACTGGATTAACCAAGGTGATACAAAGAACACAAGTAAAGTAAAGAGACAGAACAAGAGAGTTGGGTTTCAAGGAGGCAGTATATTGCTTTCTCAAGTTCTTTACAAGTGTTACAAAGCATAAAGAAAGATACAAGAATTTGAAATACTTATACTACAACCTACAGCCGGCTATACTTTGAAAGCCAGCTGGATACAATTGACTAGACACTAACAAAATCAATTGTAAGATCAAAAGGCATATCTGCCTTTTGACCTTGTGACTATGACATGCCATAGCTCACATCCTTATACATTACAAAAAGGATAAAGTACATAAAGTAGAAAGTTACAGACTCAAGACCTCAATGTACAGTTACCAAAAGCATGGAACTTTTCACCAACTCATGTAAGTTGGTGACTTTACAGAGATGCAGCGGAAAAGGTGCTTTATGGAACAGTACATCAGATAAAGCATGTGTACTAAAAGTCTTCGGAAGAAATCTGTCTTCATAGGTTGAAGCTTCGGAAGACTTTGTCTCTGAGGCTTCGGAAGACTTCATGTTTGGCTTCGGAAGATATTGGTCTTGGCTTCGGAAGATTTTACACTTAGAGTATTTTCTAATGCATTGTGTAAAACTTCCGAAGCATTCTTCACCTCAGTACTTAGTGCATGTTGCAGAGACACTTTGGATGTTTTGGGTTGCATCAGACTTAAGGAATCCTTACAATCCATTTCAAAGACTGATATGGAGACTGGAACCATGAACAAGTCCCCATTGATCACTCTTGATGACTTTGATACCTGGTGTATGAGAACGGAAGGTTTCATCAGGTCTCTAGACTCAAGAATGTGAGAATCTGTTGAAAATGGACCTTTCATACCCAGCACTCCTTCTGCTACTGGTGCTGGTATGATCCCCAAAGATGTGGCTAACTACTCTGATGAAGATAGGAAGAGAGTAGAGATTGATAGAAAAGCCATGACTACTCTTCAAACTGCCCTTCCAAACTCTGTGTACAGAGGTTTCAAGAAGTGCAAAACAGCTAAACAGCTGTGGGATGCACTAAAACTGATGTATGAAGGCTCCTCTGAAGCCAAGGAGAACAAGAAGGATCTCCTGACGCAACAGTTTGAAAACTTCACCTTCAAAACAGGTGAAACCATGACTCAGCAATACTTCAGGTATGTTGAGATAGTGGATACCCTTGTGGATGGAGGAGTTCCTCTTGAAAACAGAGACATTGTAAGGAAGTTCATGTCCTCACTTCCTAGGCAATGGACACACTACTGTGTGGTGATCAAGAGGACTGAAAATCTCAAAACTCTTACTCTGGCAGAGTTATATGGGATTCTCAGTGGCTACCAGATGGAGATGAACATGCAAGGTTCCACTGGCAACTTTAACAATCAAATGGGTTCAGCCCTGCATGTGGTTGAAAGGGATAGCATAGAACCCCAACATCATCTCATATGCTACCCTGACAACTCGCCAAAGGGTCCTTTCATCACCTTCCCAGAGACACCCAGGGAGAACTACACTCAAGGAAGCCCATTCCAAAAGACGAGCTCTTCTCAAGCTTTTGTGTCTTCTGATGAAAGTTGTGGTAACTCTTTTTTCACTCTTGAAGACCTGGATTGTATCCATCCAGATGACCTGGAATATATGGAAATAGTACAGCAGATGGCTCTTCTCACTCATAGAGCCAAGAAGTTTTACAAGAGAACTGGAAGGAGGTTTCAAGCAATGCAACCAGTGGAAAGTTTGGCTTGGATAAAAGCAAAGTCAAGTGTTACAACTGTAACTTGATGGGCCACTTTGCTAGAGAGTGTAAGGCACCTAAAACAAATGGTGGCCAAGCACAAACCAGACCAAACTACACTGACAAAGCCCCTCAGAATGAGAAGCCAAAGCAACAAGCTGCTATTGCTGTTGAAGAAGGAGGCTTTGACTGGAGCTTTCAGGTGGAAGATGCTTTTCCAAACCAAGCACTAATGGCAGATCATGATGAAGCCAAGGTATTGGAACATCTCTGTACTCCTGAATGCATTGCTAAAGTTAACAGATATAGGTCCTATAACTTGGATATAAGATCCGATCTTGAGTCCTTAAACATTTTAAAATCTGATTTTAGAAAGTCCGAAAATGATTATAAGCTAAAGATAGAGGACTTAGAGAAAACCATTTCAGTACTAAAACATGAACATACAGATTTTAGGACTCAAATCCAAGATCTCATAACCAAGCTGACTGAGTGCCAGGCTGAGCTTGGGATCAGCAAAGCCAGGGCAGAAAAGAGTGTTCTTGAAGAAGAGACCTTCAAGAACATGATATCCTCATCCCTGCACAACAAAGTGTGTTATCAAAATAGACAGGGACTGGATCAAATGAGATAGCTCCTCCATACACAATCTTGTTTGTAAGATCTCCTAGGTGTGAAACTTGTGAAGATGAGCTTCCTCTCATAGATCCTATAAGTGAAGAGGATGAAGAAGAGATAGTGAAGAATTCCTCTGAGAAGAGTGAAGAGGAGGATTCTACTAAGGGCCACTATCCTTCTGAGGAAAACAAGACTACTGAGATGACCAAGTCAAAGAGAAAGAACTTGATCAGGAAGAGCAAAAGAAAAGCAAAGAAGGCTCAAGAGATCAAGGCTACTTTTGACTCTAAACAGAAACAAGTTTTTATCTCTGCAGGGTTTGAAGTAGTAAAGACTGAAGACATCAACCAAAACTCTTCAGCTAAGAGTTCTGGTTCTTGTTCAAATCATCTCAGTACCAAGAAGAAGACTGATATGCTGTGTACCACTGCTGCACAGCCTGGACTATCAAACTCCAAGAACAGTTCACAGCCCAAAAGAACTGTCTCAGCATCTACAAAGATGAAGGTGGAGAAGGGATGTGACCAAAGACAGTCTTGCTCTCATAAAGAGACTCTTGTGAAGAAGAAAATGTTGTGTGTTATGTGTGAAAGTACCTCTCACATTGCTAAGGATTGTCCATATAATCCTAAAAGTACTGTCCATATGACCAATACAAAGACTTCAAAGAGTTTCAAGAAAATTCAAGCTTCGGAAGGAAAATCTGTTTCCTTCGGAAGCTCCAAATCAAAAAATAAGGTAAATGGAAAATTACCTTCGGAAGAAAAATTGGTCTCGAAAGAAAGGAATTCTTCTGAAGCACTGAAGTCTGCCGCAGTGATTGCAGAATCTTCCGAAGGTTCAGTCATCAAAACTTGTGAAGTCCCAAAAGCTTCAAAGGCTTTGAAGGTCAAGTCCAAGACTCCAAAGGTGATGTGGAAGTCTAAGAAAGACTAAGTGACTGAAGTTTCTCCATCAACAACAGCTGAAGATCCCTCTTGCACAACCATAGGATCTATTACTGTTGGATTACCTTCTAATATACTTAGTGAGCCCAAGACAAGTAAGGCTTGGGTTTCCAAATGTAACTAATTATTTTCTTTGTGCAGGAACAGCTCAAGACAAACAGGAATGTCTGGATCATTGATAGTGGCTGTTCCAGGCACATGACAGGCAATAGGTCACTACTCCATAACTTTGAGAGAATTGATGGAGGAGTAGTTGCTTTTAGAGGAGATGAAGGTGGTTACATTTCAGGAAGGGGCAAGGTCACAAATGGTAAGCTCAGCATTGAAAAGGTAAACTTTGTCAAGGAGCTTGGGTACAATCTTCTGAGTGTATCCCAATTTTGTGATCAGAGCCATAACATGCTCTTTACTGAGCAAGAGTGCATTGTTCTCAAGCCTGGAGTGGTCATTCCTCATGAGCACATCCTGCTTAGAGCCCCCAGGAAAAGGAACATGTACAAGATGGATTTGCAAGAAACATCTCCCTCTGGAGAAGTTTCATGCTTTCTATCTAAAGCAAATAGTGATGAGTCTTTCCTATGGCATAAAAGAATGTGCCATGTAAACTTTAAGAACATGAATAAACTAATTAAACATGATTTGGTAACTTGAATGCCAAAGAAAGAGTTTACAAGTGATGATCATTGTGTTGCATGCCTGAAAGAGAAGCAACATAAGGTATCTCACAAGCCTAAGGAAAAGAACTCTATCACTACTCTCCTACATTTGTTACATATGGATCTCTTTGGCCCCACCAGTGTAATGAGTCTAGGATGGACCTCTTATTTTTTGGTGATAACAGATGATTTTACAAGATTCACTTGGGTTTTCTTTCTTAGAACTAAGGAAGAAACCCCTGAGATTCTGAAGAATTTCATCTTAAAAATTAAGAATCAATGTGATCACAAGGTCAAAACCATAAGATGTGATCAAGGGACTGAATTCAAGAATCAAATACTTGATACATTTTGTGATGAAAAAGGTATTACAAGACAATACAGTGCTCCCAGGACTCCTCAGCAAAATGGTGTTGCTGAGAGGAGAAACAGGACACTAATTAAAGCTGCAAGAACTATGTTGTCTGACTCTAAACTGCCCATCATCTTCTGGGCAGAGGCAGTAAATATTGCTTGCTATGTGCAAAACAGAGTTTTAGTAGTTAAGACACATGGTAAGACTCCTTATGAACTTTGGCACAAGAGAAAACCTTTTATTGGTTTTCTCAGGTCATTTGGTTGTCCCTGCACCATCTTGAATACCAAGGATCAAATTGCCAAGTTTGCTGAGAAATCAGATGATGGACACTTCATTGGATACTCTTCCCAAGCTAAAGCTTATAGAGTATACAATCTCAGAACTAGAATTGTTGAGGAGTCAGCCAATGTGACTTTCAATGAACACACACCCTGTGTGGCTGGTTCTGGTCCTGATTGGCTATTTGATATTGATTTAGTTACTAACTGTTTTTAAATCTTGTGAGAATGTTTCAGGATCTGCAGAAAATTTAAATACAGGTGACCCTGATCCAAGATTTGAGCTAGGAAGACCCTCAACTCATACATCTTCAGCTCCAGTTGGAACTACTTCAGCAAATAAGGTTTCTATCAGCACTATAATGACAAATTCAGCTGATACATCTGGTGTGCCTTCAAATTCCAGCTCAGAGGCTCCACAACCAGATAAAGATACCACAATTGTGGAAGACAACAATGGTGATGGTAAAAGTGATCAGGAATTCCTTGATGCTAATAACCACACCATAGATGACAACATCAATAATGTCACATGCTCATTGGATCAAGTTAATCTTGATAAGTGTGGTGATGTGGAGGGTGAATCATCTATGCCAGATCTAAATTTCTCAAATTTGGATCTCTCTCAGCAACTTGCTGTGATCCCTCAGCTAAGGATCCACAAGTCTCACCCCACCACAAACATCATTGGAGATGTTGTCACAGGGGTATGAACAAGAGGACAAACCCATGAAGCAAATGTTTGTCTTCACTCTTTTTTCTTATCCCAGATAGAGCCAAAGAAAGTTGATGAAGCTCTAAAGGATGGAAGTTGGGTTGAAGCTATGCAACAAGAGTTGCTTCAGTTCAAAAGATAAAAAGTTTGGAACCTTTGTCTTCTTCCTCATGGGAAGACTACCATTGGAACCAAATGGGTTTTTAGAAATAAGAAGGATGATAGAGGCATTATCATCAAGAACAAAGCAAGACTAGTTGTTCAAGGATACACACAAGAAGAAGGGATTGACTACACTGATGTCTTTGCTCTTGTAGCAAGATTAGAAGCTGTTAGGATATTCCTTGCATTTGCTGCATCCAAGAACTTCAAGGTCTTTCAACTTGATGTAAAGTGTGCTTTTCTGTATGGAGTGATTGATAAAGAGGTTTATGTCAAACAGCCACCTGGTTTTGTAGACCCTGATCATCTTGATTATGTCTGCAAGCTTGACAAAGCTCTTTATGGGCTGCATCAGGCACCCAGGAAGTGGTATGAGACATTATCTGAGTATCTTTGTAAACATAGATACAGGAGAGGTACTATAGATGGAACTCTCTTCATCAAAGGACTGGGAAATGACTTATTGCTAGTTCAAGTATATGTAGATGACATCATCTTTGGTTCAACTAATCCAAAGCTCTGTAAAGACTTTGAGAAGATGATGAAAGACAGATTTGAAATGAGTGCAATAGGAGAACTCAATTTCTTTCTGGGAATTCAAGTGAAGCAAGTTGAAGATGGCATCTTCATAAGTCAGTCAAAGTATGTTCAGGACATACTCAAGAGGTTCAACATGACTGATTGTAAGATTGCTAAGACACCCATAGCCAGAAACCACTCCCTTGGACCTGATCTTGAGGGGGAGTGTGTAGATGAACATTTATACAGGGCTATGATTGGGTCTCTTATGTATCTTACAGCTAGCAGGCCTGATATCATGTTTGCTACATGTATTTGTGCAAGATATCAAGCCAACCCTAAGATGTCTCACCTCATCACTGTCAAAAGGATTTTAAGATACCTCAAAGGTGCCTTAACACTTGGTTTATGGTATCCAAAGAATCCTGACTTCAATCTGTATGCTTATACAGATAGTGATTATGGTGGTTGCAACATGACTGCAAAGTCTACATCTGGGGGATGTCAATTCCTTGGTGGAAGGGTTGTCTCATGGCAATGCAAGAAACAATCCTGTGTGTCTGCATTAACTGTTGAGGCTGAATACATTGCTGCTGCAAGTTGCTGTGCTCAAGTGCTTTGGATTCAAAATTAGATGCTGGACTATGGATTTAACTTCAAGGAGACTCCTATCCACATAGACAACAATAGTGCTATCTCTATTACTGAGAATCCTGTACAGCACTCAAGGACCAAACACATCAATATCATGTATCATTTAATAAGAGATAACTATGAAAATGGATTAATTAAACTAGTCCGAAGCAAAATTTTCAAGACTCTCAGGGAAATCTTCCGAAGTCATTTTAGCTTCGGAAGCTTTTTCATTAAAACTTCCGAAGATAATTACCTTCGGAAGATTTTCGAATTCCAAGAAAACTACTTTTTGAGCAAAAGTAAACTACTTTTTCAGAGGTGGGACCGACTTTTGGATTTCAAAGTTTATCCTCTATCATTAACTTTGGTTCAAATCCCTTTTCACATAAATACCCAACGGTTCCCCCTCTTCCTCACTATCTTCCTCAATTCCACTATTCCTCAAACCTAAATTCCCAAAACCGCCTTTGCTTTTTACCTTTCTTCAACCTTAAGCTTCTCAAATGGCCAACCTTAACCGCAGAAACAACCCAGATTTCTCCATGCAACTTCACAGGCAACACAACCAGGTTGCTCTGTTAAGCTCTGAGAAAGATGAAAGTTTCTCAGAGATTTGCGAATTCTTAACTCTATCAAAGTATTTCACCTCCCTAACCATTGATCCTACTCTGTATGAGGATCATCTGCTTGAATTCTGGAAGACCTGCCAAGAGGTCATTATGGATGGGGAGAAGGCACTGTCTGCCATAGTGCAAGGGAGGACAATCTTCATCACTCCGGCCATCATCAACTATCATTTGCAGCTGGATGATGAAGAAGGTGAGTTGTCCTTCCCAAAGGAAGCTGTCAATCATTCCTTTGAGAAGATGGGCTATGAGGGAGATTTCTCTGTAAAGACCTTCAGGAAAGGTAAGGTCTCATCCCAGTGGAAATACCTACTCCATGTGGTAATCCATAGCTTGTCAAACAAGCATGGAGGGTGGGACCAGATTCCTGAGGATCTCTCCTTCATAGTGCATGGAATGGTTCAAGGGGTCAAGTTCAGGTACTCTCAATTTGTTTATACCAATTTACTTGCAAACTTGGACTCCTTAGAGTATTACATGTTTCCTAGATATGTTCAACACATTCTCAACTGTGAACTGGGCTCACAGTTGAGGGAAACAGGTAATATTCTTAAATTGGGACAGATGAAGCCCGACATCTTTAAAATCATGAAGAAGCCAACTGTAGGCTTCTCAGGGGTAGAAACAGCCCTTGTCCCCTGTTGATGCATGTATGTCCCTAGATCATGATTTGTTGATAACTCTGCTGCAATTGCAGTAACTAAAAATCCGGTTCAACATCCTAAGACCAAACACATCGGTATTAAATACCATTTCATAAGAGATTGCTTTGAAAAGAACTTAATTGATGTGGTTAAAATTAATACTGATTTTCAACGCGCTGACCTCTATACTAAAGCCTTTGATAAACCACGTTTTCAATATTTGCTAGAGGTCAACGGCGTTAAAAAGAAAAGTGAGGTAATTCCTGATGATGAAAAGGTGTAGTCCGATGTAGTTTAGTTAATGTTTTTTATTTTATTTTATTTGTTTTATTTTCGTCTATTATATTTCAACTCATGTTATTTTGTTGTTTATTAAAATCCTAAAATAATTAAATCAGTAATGATTTTAGTATTTTAGGGGGAGAATATGTCAGCAAGTTAACATTAAAAAAAAAAAAACGAGGGAGAAGGAGTAACTAGCTGAAATAAAGTAGATTGTGTCTGTGATACAGAATCAATACCTTTGGAAAATGATAGTACACAGGAACAAATCAAGAGGGACTTTAAAAATTTAGGTTTTGAAAAGATGCAAAAGTTCAAAGTATAAGTCTGTGTAGTCTAAGCAATATAAAAAGGGAAGATGATAGAAAACTGGCAACTCCTAAGGTGACACAAAGAAAGTAGACTTAGAGGCTGCTAGACCACAAATGATATGTTGGTAGATTCAACACAATAGATAATTAGACCTGATTGGTGATCTCAAGATCAAACTAAGTGTTCAACTGACTGTGGGCTTCCATCTTATCACTGGTTAACACAATCAAACATATTCCAATAAGGGGTAATGAGCATTTAAACGCCACAAATGTGTGCGGAAGACCATAATTAGAGCAAAGCAAGAAAAAAATGAAAGACAAATGCAATAAAGCTAATGACTTATATTGTTGGTGCATTTTGTGTAAAATAAAATAAGCTGCTCTAACAAGGAGATAGGTTGTGTGCCTCTCTGCTGTGCGATGGCACTGACCTGAGGATAAGCATAACCTAGATATTCTAGAATTCATTGTTGTTTGCCGCCTCTCTGCTGTGCGATGGCACTGACCTGAGGACAGGCTTCTCTTTGAAAGCTCTAAGAATAGTCTCTTCTTGTAAGAATAACCGTAGACCGCTCAAAAGCTCCCGAGGAATGTTGATTACCATATAAGTGTGGGATCCACAAATGTTAGTTGAAATAATTAAACCTAAATCAGTCACCAGTCTGTGTCAAAAGTCTGTGTATGGATTTAAGTGGACAAACATACTGACAATCATTATGGCTACATTCTCAAAAGTTCAAATCAATGTGAAAATCTAAGAGTTTCAGTATGATTTCCTTAAGTTGCTAACGACTCTGGATGAACACCGAGAATTTGAGCATCAAAAGTTTTAATAACAAGTCCCAAATGATTTGACTTACCTGTATGATTCCAAAATTGAATTGGTCCAGATATGATTAATCCAAGTTGAAGCTGTCTACTCCTGAACCAAATCCCGTTGATATCAATCTCAGGATTTATCTCTCACAAAAAGCCAAAAACAAGTTTGTTTATGTAATTAGTTTAAAGTTTTTAAATTAGTTAGTCGTGTTTAATTTTAATTTTATTAGTTTGTCGGACTACATCAGGAAAATCAGAAAGGATTCAACTCACTAAAAGGGTCATGTCTGAGATGACCACATGTGCTTTGAAAATTTAAAATAGTCACGTCTGAGGTGACAAAGTGTTGAAAAAGGGTCACGTCTGAGGTGACTAAAGTGTTTAAAAGGATCACGTCTGAGGTGATCAAAATGTTTTCAAGATAAAAATGATCATGTCTGAGATGGTCAAAAGCTCATAACGTTAATTTCAATTAATTAAAAGGGTTTAAAAGTAAATTGGTAAAAATGGCAGAAAATTAACTAAGTGTGACCCATTCGCACGATTGGACCATGAGAATGGACCAACCATGCGAATGGCTTCCACTCGCACGAATGGCTCATCAGAATAGCCCATTCGACCGATTGGAAGAGGGCGAATGAGTCAGTCGACCGATTGAAACTCATTCGGTCAACTGAACATGCGAATGAAAGACACGACTGAGCCAGTCGACCGACTGAATCTCAGTCGGTCAACTGCATGCGACTGGTTGGGCTAATCGTACGATTGAGCCTGAGTCGCCCGAATGAACTGGGCGACTGAGGCCAGTCGGCCGACTGAACCCAGCTTCAGTATTTAAAGGGGACAGTCGATCGCATTTCACTCATCACTCCCAAATCGCCCTTAAATCGCACTCCCTACCGTTACGCTGCCAAAATTTTATTAGACCTAGTTTTATCATTGCTTTTGATTCACTGACGTTCGCCATTGATTATACAGGTAGATTGAAGTCTTGTTTCATCGAAATCAGAAGGATTGAACCCTAATTTGGTGATATTCGAACGAAAACAAGAAACGGACAGAACGTGACCTAATAACCTACTTAAACTATGCAAAATGTTAAAATTAAGGTTAATAGGTTATTAGTAACAAGAATGCGAGTCTATTGAACCGGTAATCCATGTTAAATCACTTGTATTGATCAAGACTCGAACCACAGGCGACTGAACAATTGAGACAGGCGACTGGTCGTCCGGATGAACTTCAATCGCACGATTGAATCTTGCGATTGGGTCATTCGGCCGAATGAACCATACGATTGAGCTCAGTCGGCCGACTGAACCATTCGCAGACTCAGTCAGCAGACTGAACCCAATCGCATGTCACATTGACCAGAATGAGTCCAGTCGCATGAAAGAACAGACGACTGACTTCAGTCGCATGATTCATTCGCACGAATGAATCAGAATGATTTTCAACATTACACTTAGAACAGAATTTTTCATGTCTTATGTACTAATGGTTCTATGTCTTATGTGTTTCAGGAAAATGGCAGAAAGGTGGTCCATAAATCCAAAGCACAACATCTGTGCTCATTTGGATCACACCACCAGGAACGGGGCCGAGTTTACTGACATTATAGCCTTTCTGAGACGGTCCCGATTCATAAGGCTATCTCCACGCCTTGCACGCCATATAGATCACTCCATCAGGCATTCTGGGAGAATGCCTCGGTGGACCGCTCCCGTGAGCCGTACTGTATTAGGAGTTCTATATTGGGCCATGATATTGAGATCTCTGCTGCCGACATTCAGAGGGTCCTAGAGTTTGGGGACGACACTGATCATCCTACTAGACTACATCCGTTGACAGTGAGAGGATGCTTCCTGAGGATAAAGTACGCTGGGGACATCAACTCAGGTGTGCTCAACAAAAGCAACCTGAGCCCCCAGTACAAGTACTTAGCACACGTGATCCTCAAGTGTGTTGCATCGAGGAGGGGTGGGTTTGACGACCTCTCAGACCAGATCCAAAATGCCTACGTGGCACTGGTTCTGAACCACCCCTTCAGTTTTTCCAGCATGATATTCTCCTACTTGGTGGAGAACTTGGAGGCCAAGGGTAAAGAGGGGTTTTGTATGTACCCCAGATTCTTACAGCTCGTCTTCAACGAGAAGCTGCCACAGTTGCCCAAAGAGAGTCATGACGCAGTGGCCTTAGAGATTATGGATGATACTACTCTGGGCAGGATGAGAGTTTACAGGGGGAAGCAGGTAAAGCCCCAAGTGAAGAGACTGATTGGCCACCTGGCCAACGAGAGGTATGTGGCGCCTGGCAGACGCAAATGGCGTCATGATGACAGCGACTCCGATGATGAGAGGCTGCTCCTCCCAGACATTGATTCCGATGATGATGATAGCGGCGACGCCGGGGATGATATGCCTGCTCCACCTAGAGGCACTGATTCAGATGTTATTCCCCCGGGGTCTGCCACTGCCGGAGAGGTTGCTGAGACGGCCGGTTTCCATCAGGAGTTCATTGTTGGTGATCAGGAGGAGGAGGAGTCGGATGAGGAGCCCCTCACTAGGACTGTGGGAAGCAAAGTTGTTCCCACAGAACACGGGCTTAGGGTGGTTGGTGAACACCCTCGGGACTCCACAGAGAGAGAGACTGACCCGAGCTATGCTCCGGGTTCAGTGGGCAGAGCTGCAGGGGGAGCATCCACTTCCACCGGGACTAGGAGGAAGAGGATGGCTCAACCCCACGGACTGAAGAAGAAGAAGCGTCGCCTGACCTTCGTTACCACTGCTACCACTACTTCCACCACCACAGCCACCACTACCACCTCCACTGACATACCACCCATCACCACAGCCACCACATCCACTACTGCTACCACAGCCACCACCTTACCTACCACCACTGTATCCTTCCCATCCACCACCATACCATTCACACCTACATCACCAGCACCTGCTTACCGACCCATATTCACCACTGCTACTACCACCACCACCTCACATCATGCCGGACCTTCAGCCCAGCCATCACATGTATATGGATCTACTCTACCTCACATCGGGGTAGAGGAGCAGCTGTCGGCGCTAAACCGTATGGTGATGCGCCTGCTAGCTGCAGATGAGGAGAAAGCGGCGCAGATTCGCCAGTTGACCGACCTGACTGCTGCCCAGTCTCAGCAGATGGCAGAGCAGGCTCGGGTGATAGATCAGCAGACCCAGCTAATCGATGCTCAGAGAGTCGAGATGTCCCAACTCCAGGACCAGCAGGCCCAATCAGCCAAACGTATAGAGGAGTTGGAGACTACCAACAAGACGATTATGCTGAGGTTAAAGGGGTCAAAGGATGAGCCCTTGAAGATAAAGGAGGGTGATGGGGATGATGGAGATGGTGATGATGACGATGAAGATGATGATGAGGATGAGGAGGATGATGAGGATGATGAAGAGACAGAGGAAGATAGGACAGAAGGAAAAGATGATGATGATGAAGCAGAAGGAGGGGATGCGGCTGCATCGGCCTCTGCTTCTGGTCAAGAACGAAGATCTAAGCATCGACAGGACCAGTCATCTACCACTTCTGCTCCTCAGAGCGACGAGGCCAGGATTCAAGACAAAAGTACAGATTAGATGTTTTATGTATTTAATTATTTTTGTGCTTGAATCATGTAATGAAAAACAAATGTTTTGAATGTTTATATATTAAGTTAATATAAGTTTGTTTGATTACTTACTAATGATTTATGTGTTGAATGTTTAAATCAAACAGATCCAAACTTTCAAAGGGATGAGTTTGACATTGCTCCCCTTCAACAGGTCAAGACTCAACTAACCATGATTCTTGATCTGCAAGGGATTGTAAGAAGGTCTGTGAGTTATACCCCTGAAGAAGGGGAAATAATTCATGACCTATCTAACGAGCAATTGGCAGAGATGTTCAGACTCAATCCTGATGAAATTGTCACGGATGCTCCAACAGTGGATTCGACCAGTGATGAAGAGCTGAATGACGTTGATGAAGTTGAGGTCGAAGATATTACTGCAGAAGAGTACCCTCAGTACGCTGACAACGAGGGTAATGTGGTCCCCAATCTGGGTGAGTCCCTAGTCAGTGATACATTTGAGGTACTAGACAAGATGGAGCAGGAAACCGAAAAGACCGAAGGAACAGCCCAAGCCTCAAATGATGACGTAGACATTCGAAAGGCTGAGTGGGCTGCCTGTTTTGAAGAAGTGAGAGCCCAGCGTGCAGCACCAAAGAAAGATGCCTACACCAAGCTCTACAGAGTCAAGAAACACCATAAGGTGTCAGGCAGGATTATTGCATGGGCTTATTTTGATGACCTTAACGCGTATGCAGTTAAGAGGGAACAGGGCATAGAGTACTTCAGGTTTCCACATGATCTGAAGACTCTACGTGGTTTTGAGCTCAACCAGCTGGCTAAGCTAAAGCTGCTGTATGCTGACCCAAGAAAGATGTCAGGCTGGTTCGAGGCTGCCCTGAAGAAGGAGTACCACACCAGATGGGTTAACTTCAGACCACAACAACCTACGAGGTATATAAGAAGGTCTGAGGTTGATGCCATTACTGGCAAGCCCAAGATTGTGTTGAAGTGGAGTCCTCCGCGCACTATGTCGAGAATCCCTCTCAGGGAAATGCCACAGGACTTCACTCCACACTTCAAATGGTGGTACTATGATTGGAGAACTGCTGAAGCTGTCATAGTTCTAAATAAAGAGGGCCAAATGGATACAATCAGGGTATTCGACCCGATGTGGCTAACCAACTTGTCTGCTAATGATGTCTATACATTATACAAGTGGCCACTGTTCTATGACACACAAGACATTGTACAAGCCCTCCAGTTCCAAAACGTTATACGACTTTGCTTTGCGTTTGAGATTCACGCAGGAGTCACCAAAGAGGAGAAGTACAAGAAGTATAAGGAGGTTATGCAGAAGACAAGAGATTAGATAGATCTAGGTCCAAGGGGTAGTTTGTTGATGCATGTATGTTCCTAGATCATGATTTGTAATGTAATGAATCTTGTCTGTCTGATTATGATGTAATTTGTATTGATTAATGAAATGACATGAATTGGTTGTTACTTGTGATGTTTAATATTTCATTAATGAGTCGTGATTGAATTGATTGGGTTTATGATTGTTTGAATGGTCACACATTATGTTATATTAATTAAAACATTCAAACTTAACTTAATGAAGTTCTCATGCGAATGGCCCATGCGAATGGACCACACACATGAATTACTTCATACGATTGACTCAATCGCACGACTGAACCAGGAGACTGGATCAGTCGTATGATTGACACATAAGATTGGCTCAATCGCACGACTGAACACTCAGTCGTGCGAATGAATCAACCGCATGGTTCAATCGCACGACTGAACCATACTTATGGCCCAGTCGCACGATTGAACAATACTAACCTATAAATAGACCCAATTCGTGGAAAACGTAAGCATTCATCCCATTACGATTCCAGACGTACCCTAGCCGTCCAAAGACCTCCCAAATCGTTCTCCAAGTTCACATAACACATTAGATCGATTCGTAATCGATTTCTAACGTTGGATTCAATTCTTGATTGATTCTTCGTGTGTTCTCACTGATTGGATCGCCAATCAAATAGGATTCCGCACTATTTGAGTTGGTTTAACACGCTAATCACTAGGTATTTCGTTTAATACCAGGTCCTAACATCCCCAAAATGTTAGAGCTCATTGCTCAAGGTGACAACCTAGCAACACAAGCTAGTGTTGAACGCACACCTTCTACTTCCTTACCACTAAAAAGGCCTCAACCCTGCTCAAGCTATTGAGTCTGTGCAGGACCCCATATACTCACCTTTACAGGAGGAAGTGGACACTAGAGCTCCCACTTCCCTGAGGAGCAAACCACTCCCATCTCTTCAACTATCAGGGCTGAGGTTCCTCATGCTCACCCTGATGAGCTCACAAGCCCAACAGCCTTAAGCCTTCACTATGAGTCTCAACACTCAAGTGAACAACCTTCAGGGGACAGTTACCATCCCCAGCCTTTAGATCTAAATCAACCCATTCCCAACCTATCCTTCTATGCTGATGAAGACTTAGGATTCAGTGAGTACCATGAGTCTCTCTTCTCTTACCATACTCAAAGAGAGATGAGTACCTCTGAGTCTCCTCAGTCTAGCCCACATCAGTCACCTATAACTGAGGTGGACACTTCTGAACCTGTTCAGGATGTCCATATGGAAGAGGCTCTCACTTCTGCAAGTGATTACATCATTAAGACCTTAACCATAGCAACTCAGCCCACTGACATCTCAACTGAGATTGCTAGTGAGCAGAGGAAAACCAGCAGCCAAGAACCTCAAGCTGGTGGTGAGAGAGAGGACTTTGGTCTAATCATCTCATCCCCAAATGATTCTTCTGATGAAGAAGAGGGGAATTTGAGACTAAAGGTGCAAAAACTGTCTAAAACACGCACTTACCTAGTCTCAAAGGTCAGTCACCTTGAATCTCAGGTGACTACCTTACAAAACAGGGTCAATGATCAGCAACTTCAGATTTCATATCTTAAGAAAAAACTAGCTGGGAGACCTTTAAGAAGAGCTCAACCAGGAACACAAGAACCTGTGGATGTGATTGATTTATCCTCCAGCTCACCTATGCAAGTGGGTGATGCTACCAAAAAGGGGGAGAAAGTTATTGGAGCCACAGAACCTGGGAGTTCTTCATAGAGAATGGACATAGAGGACTCACCATCCTCACTTGCAATTGTGCATTCTCAGCAACTTCCTCAAGTTCACATTAATGTGGATTCTATAGACTCTATCATCAGGAGTCTCTTTGAGGAAGGTATACCAAGGGCTGTGTCATCCCCACCTCAAGGAACTTCAAACTACATCATAAGGTGGAGGTATGATGCTGATAGAAGAGCCCTTATTCTTCACAGAGTTCAAGGGCAACAAGAAGTATTTGACTTTCAAAGCTTGAACTTCTATGAATGTTTGGATCTAGTCAATATGCCACTTGTCAATCCAAGCAACTCAAGACAGGCTGACAGATTGGCTCAAAGAATCCAAGACAGGATCACTGCAGAGTTTAGCTTAAGAAGGAGACTTAGGCAATCAGGCAATGTCATCGCTCAACTGGATGTTGAGGTGGACCCTAAGATTAGTTTCATAGGGGAAACCTTGACTGAAGGCCAGTGGCAGAACCTGAGACCCCTGTCTCATCATCATCAACTGCTACAGAGATTCACACTCCCTCTGAGACACCTGCTGGTGAAGGTGTCTCTCAGCCTCTCTCTGGCAAAAACATGGATGCTACACCAAGCAATGAAGGCCAAACCTCTATCCACCCTGAGTCATAAAGGTCTGTGGGTGACAAAGGGAAAAGGATTTTGACTCCTGAGGAAATTGAGGAGGAAGAGAGAGAGAGGAAAAGGAAGCTAAGTGGAGAAAGTTCCTCTGGGTCTTCAGGCTTTATGCAAGCTGCAATCAGGGCTGCCCCCAGACCAAATACTCAAGATAATGAGTTGAGGGCAGTCAGGATTACTTATATGCAGACCAGGAACTATGACATTGATGAAATCATTTCTCTTCCCTTAGAACAACTAAATGAACTGGCTGACATGGAAGTGTCAAGAGAGATGAAAGAAAAAGAGGATGCAAGGTTACTTCTCCAATTCAGAGAGGAGAAGAGACAGAAAAGACTCTACAAGCATGCTCCCACTCTCTCCCCAGTTCAAGAAAGCCCTGTAGAAGAAGATGTGGTTTAACAAGAACCTCAGGTAGACAAAGAAGAAGATAGGATCAAAATGATTAACTACCTGAGTGCCACAGGCTTCTATCAGGCAGATGCACTTCTTCCCTTATCTTATGACTTTGTTGAGTTTGAGTACTTAAAACAACTTGAGCTTGAGTTAGTCAAGGAGAGAAAGACAACTAAAAAGAAGCTAAGGGAAGAAGCTGCAAAGTCAAGAGCCATCATCCAAAAGAGTATGAAGAAGTCTGCTAATAGACAAAGGATGATGAGCTTCATGAAGCTATATGGATTCTCCGGAAGGAGACTTGGCCCTATGTCTCTATCCACAATGGATGAGCATATAGGGTAATCAAGCAGAAGATTAAGAGTGGTGAACTGATTGACTTACACTCTCTTCCAAGTCAAGTCCCACCTGAAGTGGAGGTTAAGGTTGAACAGCCTGAGACAACACAACCCGGACCTCCTGCTCAGCCTCAGCAAGCTTCATCTTCTGATCCACAGCAGGGTCAAACTCCCTCTACTTCTGAACCTGTGAGGGAGGAACACCCAACTGAGAAAGACAAGGATTATCAACAAGGTATTGCAGACCAGTCTTCTCAGTTAAAGTCATCTGAGAGGAAGAAGAGGATGGCTTCTAAACCAATGTATAAGAAGAAGAAGCCCAAATCATCTACCTCTACACCTCAGGCTGAGTCAGATCAACCTGAGGAAGTGCATGAAGAGGCAGCCCAATCAACTCCAATTCAAGTGGCTCCTCTTGCAGCTGAGACACCCATCTTATCCTGGACCTTCTCTACCAATCCAGAAATATGGCATGTAATCAGAGATCAAGGTGTTGAGAATGTCTATA
>CM046045.1:496148-648648 GCA_025215565.1 Flaveria ramosissima
TAATAAATTTTCCTTTTATAATTCTTTTAGGTCTTCCATATTATGTTGTTATAATTTTATCATTTTTCATGCATTTCACGGAAATTGCGCACAAACGAACACGGGTTCGCTTGTTTTCACACCCAGATAAACACGGGTTTATTTTGTTAAAACTGAAATGATGTAATAGGAAATGTCGAGATTGTGTTTGTGAATGTGTTTCAGATTTTTGCTGTAAGTGATGGCCGATCATCAGTTGAGCAATGTACCTAATCAGAGAACCTGTTCCAGTGTACCTGATCAGTGAACCCGTTTCTCAAGTTTACAGAAGATACCGAGCTAGGAATCTTCCTCCCACATCTTCTGAAACACTCAAGATTAGAGGGTTGGGAAAACTGTTCCAATATCCTTACAAAGGATGCACTCGAAAAGGGGGTGCAATAAATAGGAGGAGCTTATTAGATGAATAATCTTTCTCATCAGATTCAGAAAGCTTCAGTTTGAAGATCTTTCTATGGGTGACTTCTCGGTGCTGAATTCATTTGAAGGCATTGATAATGATAGACTAAGGGGGAGTATTGTTGGATCTGTACAAGATAGTCTATATTATCAACATAATCAAAGTCAACAAAAGTCAACGCCTTAGTCAAGGTCAACAGAAAAGTCAAGCGTCAAGTTCGAGACAAAGAATCCCCTGAGTGAAGATATTGAAGATATATTGTGTTTTGAGACTTTATTGTAATATATATATTTTGTGTGATCAAAATATATTTTACTTTGTTTTTGTCTTGTTTTAGTCTAGTTTAATAGTCTAGGGGGTTAAATGTAAATAGTGAAAGTTAGTCTAGACTATAAATGTAGATACATGTGTACCTAGTTTAGGAGATCAAATGTAAAATGTCTTTCATTTCTTACATATATGTAATAGAATGGGTACTCAATGAAATACAATGTGTGATTGTGCTTATAATGTTGGATATTTTATTGGTTATTATGTAATAATGCATGGTTGAACTAACAATATAGATTTGTGGTTGTTTACATAGATCTTAGTCAAGAATGGTTGAGAAATATGTTTAAACTTAGTCATGTGAAGTTCTTATGCGAATGGCCCATGCTAATGGACCATACGCATGAGCAACTTCATGCTAATGAACTAGTCGCACGACTGAACCAGGAGACTGGATCAGTCGCACGATTGTGACATGAGATTGACTCAGTCGCACGACTGAAGCCTCAGTCGTGCGGATGGAACAATCATATGACTCAGTCGCACGACTGAACCATACTAATTGTTCAGTCGCACGAATGAGAAACCCTAACCTATAAATACCACTTAATTCATGGAAAAATAAAACAATTCGAGGCCCTACGTACTAAATCGTACCCTAGCCGGCCAGAGACCTCAGAGAACCTGTTCAAAGTTCATAGATCGCACTGAATCGTATTGCAATCATTCTTAACGTTTAGATTCATTCTAAGATCGATTCTACGTGCGTTCTCACTGATTGGATCGCCAATCAAAAAGGATTCCGCACTATTTGAGTTGGTATACGCGTAAATCAGTTAGTACTCCGTCCGTATACGGTCCTAACAAGTGGTATTAGAGCATTGGCCCTTGATTTACGTGTGATTCAATCGATTTTGATATAAAAATTGTATTTTTCACTCAAAAACGCAATCTTTTTGTGTCAAACAGTGTTTTAGACGTCTCCAGGTCAAAAAGTTAACGTTTTCCGGCATACGGCAATTAGGGTTAGTGAGAAATTCGTGTTTTTGCGTCAAAATACCTTAAACCTTCGAATTCTCAAAATTCAGCAGCTTCACTCGCACGATTGACTCAATCGCACGACTGAATTCATCTGCATCCCTCATACGCACGATTGGACTCAGTCGTTCATCCATTCGTACGACTGAACCGCCTATTCGCATTGTTCATCCACATCTGTCCATTCGCACGATTAGGCCATCCGCATTAGTTCATTCACACGTCTGAACCATCCGCATTGTTCAATCGCACGAAGTGTTCAATCGCATTCTTCAGTCGCACAAGTAAAACAATTTGTTCTAAAGTTCAAAGTCGATAGTAATGGAGGACCAATATTCAGCTTTCACCGCAGGGAGGGACTAAAGGATCCAGAATCTATTGCTTATGGAAAATGAAGTGGGGAATCATAATAAACCCCCTAAGCTCATAACGTTAGATGATTACCCACAATGGAAGCAAAGATTCGAGATCTACTTAAATGGAGTAGATCCCAATCTGTGGGAGTCGATAGAGACAGGTTATAGCATGCCTGTAGGTGCAGATGGAGTCAAACTTACCTTAGGCAGCATGACTGATGGCCAAAAGGTAAAGTACAATGCTGAGAAGAAAGTATATGCAATGCTAACTCAGTCAATTCCTAAGGACATCTTCCATCAATTTTCTGAGAACAAGCAAGCAAAGAAGCTGTGGGATGAATTGGAAAAACGGTATGACGTGAATGCGTCATTGAAAGCTCTAAAGGCTAAAGCGTTGAAGAAGGAGTTCGACAACTTCTCGTCAATGGGTAAGGAGAGCTTGGATGGCGTCATCGATCGGTTCTACCACTTGATGAGTGAGCTTCACACTCATGGAGTCACAACGACTATGGAGAACAACGTGTAAAACTTTGCAGATGGGTTGCCAGAGAAGTGGGTTTCCTTTGTATTCAACCTTAGACAGAATGAGATGCTGGCAAAGTTAGATATCAATGATTTTATTATGAAGCTGAGAGAGGAAGAGTTAAGGATGAAGTACAGGGCCCAAAAGTCTTCATATGATCAGAATCTGTCACTGTACAACTCAACTCCACAAGCTAAAACGTATGGAGCACCACTTCAAACGGAATTTGTGTCGAATTTAGCTGCTACATCTCAAGCTACTACTTCAGGATCTGACACATCAGGGTCGTCTTGTACCCAATACATAGCACCTGAAGCCAATGCTACAAAACTGAAGACCGAGAATCTCGGGAATGTGACAGTAGAGGTAGCAAAGGAGCATATGGATCTCTTAGCAGCTGTCGTTCACTACTATGATGGACTACTTGCTGGGAAAATTGGGAACTGCAGTCTGGCAGACGAGGACTACGAGCAGGTAGACGAGACAGAGCTGGAAAGAATGGACATCATGTGGGCCTTAGCAAGTGCTGTCCGGAGAGCTAAGAAGTTTGTCAAGAAGACCAGAGAGAACTTGATTGCTACTAAGGACACAACTTTTGGTTTTGACAAGACCAAAGTTACCTGCTTCAACTGTGGGGAAAAGGGGCATTTCAAGCTGAATGTGTGAAGCCCAAGAAGACAGGAAATGGGAATCCATTCTCATCTTACAATCGTCAGCATAAACCCATAAGTAGTCCTACTTCGTCAAGCAAGGATCCTAAGGCCTTGATCGCTCAGGATGACGAAGGACAAGATTGGAGCTTTCGGTTTGTGTCTCCGAGAGAATCCAACATTGCTAGTGTTGAGGATTTAGATGACGACTCAGCAATCGAAGGTGATATTGCAGTGGAACTCGCGATGTCAAATAATGATGAAACTACAAACGTGGTCGATCACCTGTATGAAGAAGGGACAAGCACAAAATGTTCAGAATCACCAGAACCAGAAAAGTTAGACTCTGCTTTGATGGCTGATTCAACCGCGCCTCTCAGGTAAGTACCAAAGACCTATTGTTTGATAATCATGCTTGTGTTGAATGTAATAAATTTAGGGAAAGCATTGATTTGAAATTTGCTAGGTTATTAGATCATAACGATAGCTTAGTAAAGGACTTGCAACTGTGCACATAAGCAAATCGCGTTTTAAAACAAAATGAGCATAGTTACAAAGAGAAAATAGAACTGTTAAATAAACAACTTAGGGAAACCGAAGTTGTGGCTTTTAACCAAGCAAATGACATTAAGTTCTATTTAAACTCTCTTGAAGAAACTAAAAAGGAAAAAGTAGTTTTGGAAGTCGAAGTAAATTCATTAAAACAAAAACTGCACAGTTGGACTAGTTCTTCTCACATAGGTAAAAACTTAGTGAAAGAACGAAATAACGGGGAAGGATTAGGTTACAAAGTGGTTCCACCACCACATGAGATCTTGTTAAATACTAAATATCGACCAGTAAATAACAATCTTATTAAGGATCATGTGGAGGTAGCAAAGGAGCATATGGATCTCTTAGCAGCTGGCGTTCACTCCTATGACGGACTAGTTGCTGGGAAAATTGGGAACTGTCATCTGGCAGACAAGGACTACGAGCAGGTAGACGAGACAGAGCTGGAAAGAATGGACATCATGTGGGCCTTAGCAAGTGCTGTCCGGAGAGCTAAGAAGTTTGTCAAGAAGACCAGAGAGAACTTGATTGCTACTAAGGACACAACATTTGGTTTTGACAAGACCAAAGTTACCTGCTTCAACTGTGGGGAAAAGGGGCATTTCAAGCGTGAATGTGTGAAGCCCTGATAGGATCGGATCTAGTTTGATCAATTAGATTTGAATTTGCAGCAGAACATAACAGATATAAGATCAAATTCAAGCAAGATAAGTATGAATATGCAATCACATAATGACGATTATAGAGAGAGAACTTTTCTGTTAAAGGAATATTTTCATTCACGCTAATGCTTCGGTTACAAAACAACTAGGTCAACATTCCTTATATAGAGGAATGTGACGTCAGCTGATGTCACTTGATAGTGACATCTAACTGATTTAACAAACTACTGAAAATAACTAATCTACTGAAGATGTCCACAACAACTGAGGACACCTTCACAAAAAGTCTTAAGTGTAAACAAGAATTACAACTACTGAACGAAAAACTACTGAAACAATAAACTACTGAAAGGTAAATTACAAGTACTGAAAAGGGAAACCATCACAACTACTGAAGTTAATAACTTCAGCTCTTGTGACAACTACTGATCACTCTGGTCTTCAGTCTTTGTCTTCAGTACTTTACTTTCAGACTTTGTCTTCAGACCTTGTAATCAGCTGATGTCTTCAGCTGTTGTAATTTCAGCAGTTGTAATGTCTGTGGGACTTAGAGGTTTTTCTGATCAGGCTCATTGGTTCTTTTGGTCCAACAAGCCCAAGAAGACAGGAAATGGGAATCCATTCTCATCTTACAATCGTCAGGATAAACACATAAGTAGTCCTACTTCGTCAGGCAAGGATCCTAAGGCCTTGATCGCTCAGGATGACGAAGGACAAGATTGGAGCTTTCGGTTTGTGTCTCCGAGAGAATCCAACATTGCTAGTGTTGAGGATTTAGATGACGAGTCAGCAATCGAAGGTGATATTGCAGTGGAACTCGCGATGTCAAATAATGAAGAAACTGCAAACGTGGTCGATCACCTGTATGAAGAAGGGACAAGCACAAAATGTTCAGAATCACCAGAACCAGAAAAGTTAGACTCTGCTTTGATGGCTGATTCAACCGCGCCCTCTCATGTAAGTACCAAAGACCTATTGTTTGATAATCATGCTTGTGTTGAATGTAATAAATTTAGGGAAAGCATTGATTTGAAATTTGCTAGGTTATTAGATCATAACGATAGCTTGGTAAAGGACTTGCAACTGTGCACATAAGCAAATCGCGTTTTAAAACAAAATGAGCATAGTTACAAAGAGAAAATAGAACTGTTAAATAAACAACTTAGGGAAACCAAAGTTGTGGCTTTTAACCAAGCAAATGACATTAAGTTCTATTTAAACTCTCTTGAAAAAACTAAAAAGGAAAAAGTAGTTTTGGAAGTCGAAGTAAATTCATTAAAACAAAAACTGCACAGTTGGACTAGTTCTTCTCACATAGTTAAAAACTTAGTGAAAACGAAATTACGGGGAAGGATTAGGTTACAAAGTGGTTCCACCACCACATGAGATCTTGTTAAATACTAAATATCGACCAGTAAAGAACAATCCTATTAAGGATCATGTGGTGACCACTCCTCTAGTTAGTGATCCAGATTCACTGGTCAAACGGTGGAATCTGTCACTAAACTGAAGAAGGACACTTTGAAATCTAAGGGTAAAATGCCTATCATTAATTTAGATGAGCAATTTGAGAAGGTTGAGGTTAAGTCAGGTTCAACAACATCTAATAATGAACACAAAAAAACCAAACAAGTTAACCAATCAAGTGATTCATGTCTAAGTCCAAATAAACAAAAGGGTAAAGATGTTAAAAATGTTAAAACATTTAATTTTGTTAAAGAAGATAAAACATCTAAACAAGAAGTGACAAAACTCAACAAGCCCAAAGTCACCCCGGTCTCACACACTTCCCTACAGAGACGTCTTTCCCAACATGATGAATGTCGATCGTGCTACAATTGTGGAAAGAAAGGACACATCGCTTCTAACTGTCCTAAGTATCAGACACCAAGAAAGAAAGTTGAACTTTATGATACAAAACATAATTCTTCTAAAAGGAGTTCTATTACTCCACCTAAAAGAAATAATGAAACTAAAGTTCAAACCATAAACCAATCGTCTGTTTATCACAAACAGGCCTTGCACAAAACTGGCATGTGGAAAGAAAAATATATCAAGTGTCTGATACTGAGAGCAGTAAGAAGCATGATATGTCCTCGCCTTCAAATGGACAGTGGGTTGAATTTATGATGTGTGATACCTCTTGGTCACCAAAGCCAGTTAAGGCTTGGGTACCTAACCTAAACTAATCATTTCCTCTATATGTGCAGGGTGTTCGCTATAGTGCTGAAACTAACACTTGGATCATAGATAGCGGAGCATCAAGGCACATGACTGGAAACCGGGCACTCCTGTCAAACGTCAAACAAATTAAAGGAGGTCATGTTTCTTTTGCAGGAAATAAAGGGGGTTACATCACAGCTCAAGAGGAAGTGGGGAATCAGAAAGTGAAGTTTGATAAAGTAAACTACATTCAACAACTTCAAAACAACTTACTTTCTGTATCCCAAATATGTGACAAAGGATTTAAGGTAGTATTCGACAACAAGAAGTGCTATGTCCTAAAAAGGACTATGTGATCCCGGAAGACCAAGTCTTAATGTCTGCCTCAAGATATAATGACCTTTATGTCTTGGATCTATCAAAGACCTCCACAACGGATCATCAAGTTCAGTGCTTCTTGTCAAAGGCTACTGAGAAGGATTCTATCTCCTGGCATAAGAGAATGGGACATATCAATCCACGGAAGATGAATCACTTGATCCAGAATGATCTAGTGCGAGGAGTAAACGTCAAAAACTTCCAACTCCCGGATTTTTGTGTCGCCTGCAAGAAAGGCAAACAGACGAAGAAGTCTCATAAGGAAAAGAAAGTTCATTCCATTGAATTGCCTCTTGAGCTTCTTCACATGGATCTGTTTGGTCCAGTCAGTAAAAGAAGCATCGCCGGTGACTTGTACTGCTATGTAGTTACAGATGACTACTCAAGATTCTCTTGGGTGATGTTTCTGAAATCAAAATCAAAAACATTTGCGTCATTCAAAGAGTTAGTAACTACACTGGAGTCACTCTATAAGCTGAAGGTCAGACAAGTACGCTCAGACAACGGAACCGAGTTCAAAAACCAATGGATGAAGGCTTTTTGCAAAGAAAAGGGAATTGTGCACCAGTTCACTTCCGCCTACACTCCTCAGATGAACGGCATTGCCGAGAGAAAGAATCGCAGCTTAATAGAGACAGCACGGACAATGCTAGCAGACTCGAAACTGCCCATCCAATTTTGGAATGAGGCAGTCGCCAATGCATGTTACACGTTAAATCGAGTTCTGGTGGTAAAAAGTCATGTCAAGATGTGTTACGAGTTACTTCAACGACGTAAACCAAATCTAGAGTATCTTGAACCATTTGGCGCACCTTGCACCCTATTGAAGAAAACTCAGGAAGGCAAGTTCAGCGAGAAGGCTGAAGAGGGAATCTTTCTAGGATACAACATACCGAATAAGAGAGTTTACAATAACTCAACGAGTCAGGTAGAAGTGTGGTGTAACGTTGACGTTCAGAGATACACCACCCCTCCTGCTGGAAAAGGACCTGCATTCTTTTTTTATTATGATGGATTCTTAAAGTCCTTCAATATCCCTCTCTCCACTTCTGAAAATGAGTTAGCAACCAAAATGATGTATGATGTCTTAAACACACCATCACAAGACTCCACATCATCTGGTTCACAAGGTGAATCGTCTAACCATTCAGGGGGAGCACTCCAGGTAAGTGACTCCTCCTCTGACGATGAAGCCGTGGAGAATGACCAGAACAATCAGGAGGAACAGGTTCCTACTACTACAAGTCCACAAGCATCTGACGTTGATGCCTCTGAGTCTTCGGAACCTCACACTCCTACTGTCTCAGATCCGGAACCAAACGTTCATAATCTTGATTCTGAGGTAGTTGTTCCCACCACTCGTGGATCACGCCAAAATATCTATCATCCCTTGGACAATGTCATTGGGGATGTCAGATTAGGAGTTCAGACAAGAAATCAGCTATATTCAGCTGATTATGCCTCTGTAATGGAAAAGGGATACCTTCACGATGTTGCATATCGTTGTTTTGTGTCTCAGTTTGAGCCAAAATACGTCAGTGAAGCTCTAAATGATGAGGCATGGGTAAGTGCCATGCAAGAAGAACTTCTTCAGTTCAAGAAGTTAGATGTATGGACACTGGTTGATAGACCAAAAGGTGCTAAGGTCATTGGCACCAAATGGGTCTTGAAATGTAAGAAAGATGACCAAGGGGTCATAATCAGGAACAAGGCTCGACTTGTAGTTCAAGGATTTCGACAAGTCGAGGGAATTGATTACAATGAAGTATTTGCACCTGTGGCGAGAATGGAAGCCATCCGTATCTTCCTAGCCTATGCATCTTACATGAAGATTAAAGTCTATCAACTGGATGTAAAGAGTGCATTTCTTCATGGTGAAATCCGAGAAACAGTGTATGTCAGTCAACCCGAAGGATTTGAGGATCCATATCATCGGGACTTAGTTTACAAACTGGATAAGGCTCTCTACGGGCTTCACCAAGCCCCGAGAGCATGGTATGAAAAACTCTCAACTCACCTTGTGAAACACGGATTTCGCAGAAGTGTAATTGACTGTACACTGTTCATCAAAGAAAAGGATGGTGATCTACTGCTTGTTTAGATTTATGTTGATGACATAATCTTCGGTTCCAAGAACAAAGACTTATGTAAAGAATTTGAAGCAGTAATGAAGGTAGAATTTGAAATGAGTGCCATGGGAGAGATGAAGTTCTTTCTGGGTTATAGGTGGATCAAACACTGTCAGGATCAGTGATCACAAGTTCGATGGATTAGAGTGTAATGCAGCGGAATAAGATCAAGAATTAGACAATTTGTAGCAAGAATTTGATATTTGTAAACAAATACGAGAGAATATATTTCTGTGATAAGGAATGTTTCAATTATACCAAATATTTCTGCTCAATCATTCACTCATTACAATAAGGTTGACACTCCTTATATAGAGTGCAATCACTGCTGTTATCACGGGATAGTGACAACTGGCAGATCTATTACAAAAATAACTAACACTTAACAAACTACTGAAATGTTCACAACTACTGAGAACATATCAGAGTGCTAAGTGCAAAATATAAAACTACTGATAAGAAACTACTGAAACTACAACGACTGAAGAACAAACTCTTCAGTCGTTTTACAAAACTACTGAAAACATAAAACTACTGAAAGTAAACCGTCACAACTACTGAAGAAGTCCTCTTCAGCTGTTATGACAACATCTGATACTTTGTCTTCAGCACTTGTCTTCAGACTTTGTCTTCAGCACTTGTGTTCAGACTTTGTCTTCAGCACTTGTGTTCAGACTTTGTCTTCAGCACTTGTCTTCAGACTTTGTCTTCAGCACTTGTCTTCAGACTTTGTCTTCAGCACTTGTGTCTTCAGACTTTGTCTTCAGTTGTTGTCTTCAGCTGTTGTGGACTTCAGTGGTTGTTGTGACGTCTGTGGGACTTAAAGGTTTTTCTGATCCGGCTCATTGGTTCTTTTGGTCCAACAAACTCCCCCTGAACCAATGAAACCAAAACCTTTAACTTTATTGAGGTCCCACTTATTGTTGGCAAAATGGTTGGTCTTTTTCCTTCTTGATCAGTTGAGAAGATGACCCATATAAGCACTGGCCTGGAAATGAGTCTCTGATGATTTGGTTGGCAATGTATGGATGGGAGCTCTTTATTGGGGAATTGGACACTGAGCTGTTCCCCCATCCATGAGACTCACTTCCCATGTATAAGCATGTAGGATTCTCTGGTCTATGCTCTGAGAAACATAATTTGTTCCTCCATGGTAAGATTTTCTGATTCACCATCAAACAATCCTTCACGCCCATACAGCTCTGAAATGTACTTAGCCTGTTTGCCATTTTTGAGCTCAACTATTGTAATCTGTCTGTATGCAAACTCATTTGGGTGAGTACCTTCAAGTAACAGACTGAGCTCATTTTGTTTGAAGTTCTCAAGCTTCTTGTAGACTAACCCCTTTTGGGGTGGCTGTTTAGCCTCATAAGCCTTCTTGAAATCTTCTACAATTTCCCAGGGTGATACTACCAGGACCACTGTGATCTCTTCATATACGATCCTTTTTACTTGGCCCTTGTATCTCGCAGGAATGTCTTTCTTCACAATTCTGTGAGCCACCCTAGGATCAGGCCATATTCTCACCTTTTCCTTCTGATATTGAAATGTGTTAGCAAGGGTGTACAATCTCAGAGCTTCTTTCTTCATGCTGATTATTGATGAAGAAGCAGCATAAGTTTTGTCTATGCTTTTCAGCATCTCCTCATCATGGAGCCTTTGCTGCTGTTCTTCCTCTATCTTTACTCTCACCGTTTCCATCTGTGAGGTGGGAATGATGGGCATAGGTTTGGCTTTAGGCAAAGTTAGGACTGCGGAAAGAGGCAGCCTATCTTCTTCCTCATCATCATCCTCTTCTTCTTCTTCTTCTAGCCTCAACATCATTCTCTTCTTCTTCTTGGATGCGTCATCGGCTGTTGGTTTTGAGGGTAAAGGAGTTGGTTTAATGGGTTGTGGTAGTGGTGATTTTGAAGTGGTAAGTTTTGCAGGTTGTTCTAGCATTCTTGTAGTGAGTGAGGCTTTTGAATGTTTTGCTAGTTCATTTCTGTTCCCAGCACCTGCCTCATTTAGTGCTTCAATCACTAATCCCTTAGTATATGCTTCAGACGTACAGATCTTGGTGGTTATTGCCAAGATACTGTCCCTGGTCCATGACTTAATCTCTATCAATGATCTCCCAAGGTATTTTGCAATGAATCTGATCATGATCTCTAGTCTTTCTCTTTCTAATGCATCATAACTTGCCCATCTTGAGTTAATTTCTTCAACTTCAAGTCTTCTAATCTCTGAGTCAAGCTGTGCAGTATCGAACCCTTGTCTATACAGTTGATCAATAATGGAGTCCATTGATTTACTATGTGTAGCATCCGCCATTTTGATCATCTCATCAAGTTGGAGTTCTTTTTCTTTTCGTTCAATCTTCCTCTTCTTATATGTGATATGAAAGTCTTTGTGACTTTCACCCACTTGATCAATGTCAGCTCCCTTCACAAACTTCTCTTTCTTATCAGTCTCTTTCACAACCTCTTCTTCCTTCTCAGTTTCCTTTTCTTTCGGTATGCTCTTCCTCTTTGCTTTCACTAACTGACTCTCCCCCTTTTTGGTTGCATTGGTTGCAAGGGTTTGAGTAGTAGAAAGCCTTGTGCTCATAATCTCCTCCACCAGGGGTTGTATGATTGAGGGAAGCCTCTCATCCATGGTTTTGATCATAATGTCTGTGATCAATGGGGTGATGAGAGGTATGGATTGCTGAAAGATAGCAGCTGTTTGCTCAGAGGGGTTATGTCCCTGAGAAGCAGTGCCAGAAATAGAGGTTGGTGGGTTGGAAGTTTGAAGTGGCTGAGTGTTTGGGAGACCTTCAGATGAAGGTGCCATCTGTGGGTTTATGTTGGTGTCAGATGGACTTGCTTCTTGAGAGAATTGGTCAAGTAGGCTTTGTAGTCTACAGACTTCTTCCTCAAGAATTGTGTTCTGGGCCAGAACATCATAAAAGAAGCCCAGGTCATCATCAGCAAATGCTGAATCACCTGACCTCCTGCTTGTAGCAGGATGTACATGCACTGGGTGTAGACTAGTTTTAGCATGTCCCCCTTTTTCTTGGAACTGGGGACTTCCAGCCTCTGGACGATGTCCTTCATCAGCTGTTGCCTCTGATGAGGTCTTAGCAATGTTACCAGCCTCAGTCTGATCATGTGCTGATTCAGAAGAGGTGGCAGCCTCACCAGATATTCTGATCTCCTTATCTACACCAGGAGACAAAACATTTAAACCCCGGTGTTGTGGGTTGTCAGAAGCATGTTGATCCTCTTCCTCAATGGCTGTGGTTGTCCCCTTTGTTAGTTTTTGGTGGGGAGGAGGAGAGGCATGCAACTGAGTCAGCACATTTGCAATTATAATGGTTGGACTTTGGGGGGCATTTTCATGGGGAGATAGGGTAAAATCAGTATGCACCTGGGGAGAATGGTGCTCATCAATGGCAATCTCCTCAAATGAGGAAGATTCCAGATTAGTGGGTACCCCTTCTTTGGTTGCTGCAGGCTCCTTTTGAGAGGAATCCTGAGCGGCTGTGGCTGGTAGAGTCTTTGATACTGCTGGGGGGTTTACACCAGCAAGTATATCCTGCCTTGGTGGTACAAGAGCATCTTCAGGGGACTCATCTCCCTGAATAGCTGTTTTGGGGCGTTTGGGTTTTGGTTTGGTGGGGACTCTGGATCTTGTGGTGGTGGCTGTGGGTTCCAGCTGCGTGGGTTTGCGCAGCTTGGCAGCCAGTTTTAGTGATTGGTCAGAGTTGTGCCGGGAGTATAAGCAGGGACTCCCAGGCCAACAAGTCCCTCAGCTTGAAGCTGGTTTTCCATTATGGCCATTATGAACCGAGGATATAATATCCAACAGTTAGCAAGTTGATTTTGGGCCATATCCTTGAGCTCCCTGAATAGCTGGTTTGGGGCGTTTGGGTTTTGGTTTGGTGGGGACTCTGGATCTTGTGGTGGTGGCTGTGGGTTCCAGCTGCGTGAGTTTGCGCAGCTTGGCAGCCAGTTTTAGTGATTGGTCAGAGTTGTGCCGGGAGTATAAGCAGGGACTCCCAGGCCAACAAGTCCCTCAGCTTGAAGCTGGTTTTCCATTATGGCCATTATGAACCGAGGATATAATATCCAACGGTTAGCAAGTTGTTTTTGGGCCATATCCTTGAGCTCCACAAATAGTATTTCAGAAAAATTTAAAGGTTGTTGCTCAAGGATGGAGTACATTACCTGTTGCCACCTTGTGGACATTTGATCCCATGATGAAGTGGGCAAGGCAGACATTTACCATATGAAAGATGAGACGTTCGGCATCCTGGAAATGTTTCTTCAATATGGTAGATGCACTCAGGTTACCTTGGTATCCATGGTGGGCAAATGATAGATCTGTTGTGCCCTTTGGATAACCAGTTGGGAAAGCGGCATCATCCAGATTGAGGGTTTGGCGAAGAATGTCTGGAGTAATGACCACTTTTTGGCTATGGACAAACGATTGAAGAGACTCTGTGTCATTCTCCTCAGAGACAAGACTTACGTTTGTCCAGAATTGGCTAAGAGATTCGGCATATATGGTGGGGTTTAACAGAAAAGCCGTTTGGTAAGGTGATTGGACCATTAAATCAATGGCGTTGTGAAACTTGGTCTAGTATGGCGATTTTGTGAGATGGGCGACACAGTTGTGTCGTGGTTTTAGTTGCATGGTCGCCATTGATGAAAAGAGGGTACAGAGTTTTTGAACGTTAGGTTTGAGAAGAGATATGAGAAAAAAAACTCTGAAGGTGGGATAAGGTATTTGAAGGGTAGGGTTAGAAAACGACTGAAGGTTTTGGTGTTAGTCATCAATTGTTGAAACTACTGATGACGTGGCATTAACTTTCAGAGGTTTGGAATGACTGACCTTATTGGTGTGATCAGCAGTTGTTATAAAACAACTGAAGACTTGGTTTTAACCGGCAGACGTTGAAACAACTGAAGTCTCTGATTTAGTCATCAGTAGTTATAAAACTACTGAAGACAGTTTTGACTTCAGGTGGTGAAACAACTGAGGACTTGGTGTTTGTCATCAGTGGTTGTGAAACTACTGAAGACAGTGGTTTTGTCATCAGTTGTTGTAAACAGCTGAAGACTTGGTGTTAGTCTTCAGTAGTTGTAAACTACTGAAGACATAGTTTTGGCTTCAGTTGTTTAGAAACAGCAATAGTAGAAACAACTGAAGAGAAATTACTCATCAGCTGTTTTCGTCAATTCATAGCTTTTCAGCTGTTTCAGTCTGACCTCCAAACGTACACATGACTTTAATCTGAGTTTCAGAGGTTGCATTGGTCATCAGTACTTATCTGCATTTCTGACATCAGTAGTTGTAGCTACATCAGCTCTTGTGATTTCATCAGCTGTTGTAACTACATCAGCTGTTTTAACAAATAAAGTACTTCAGTACTTGTGAGGCATGTAGCCTTCAGTAGTTATAAAAACTACTGAGGATAAAAGAACTCATCAGTACTTATATGTGACAAGGTTACCAATGATCATCAATACTTATTACTGAGATCATCAGTAGTTGTCACTTATTCTAGCTGCAGCATACCAAGCCTTAACACCAGGTTGTGGAAAGTGGAACTATCCAAAGGCTTAGTAAAAATATCTGCAAGCTCATCAGCACTAGGAACAAACTTTGGATCAATCAGACCTTTTTCAAAACAATCTCTAATAAAATGGTGTCTGATTTCAATATGTTTAGTCCTAGAGTGCTGGACAGGATTCTTGACAATACAAAGAGCTGAAGAGCTGTCCATTAACAATGGAGTCTTAGTCTCCGTTATGCCATAATCCAATAATTGGTTTTGAAGCCATAGTACCTGAGATGTACAGCTTGCAGCAGCAATGTACTCGGCTTCAGCAGTTGATGTAGCAACTGAGGTTTGTTTCTTACTCTGCCAAGAAATCAAACAGTTGCCTAGGAATTGACATCCACCAGAAGTTGATTTCCTGGTCAACTTACACCCTGCATAGTCACTGTCAGAAAAAGCAACTAGTTTACCAGAATGTCTAGTAGAATACCATAAACCTAGAGATGGAGTGCCTTGTAGATATCTAAAGATCCTCTTGACTGCAATCAAATGAGACTCCTTAGATGCAGCCTGAAATCTAGCACAAACATATGTAGCAAACATAATATCTGGTCTAGAAGCTGTTAAGTACATCAAGGACCCAATCATACATCTGTAAAGTGTTTCATCAACCACTTTACCTTTCTGATCTGTATCCAGTTGTGTGGTGTTGCACATGGGAGTAGAACAGGGCTTACAGTTTTGTAAATCAAATTTTTCCAAAAGATTTTTTGTGTATTTGGACTGATGAATGAAAATTCCATCAGCCTTTTGTTTGATTTGCAAACCCAGAAAGAATTGTAATTCTCCCATGGCACTCATTTCAAACTTTTGTTGCATCAACTTTGTAAAGGCATCACACAACTGTGGATCAGAGGATGCAAAAATAATATCATCTACATAAATTTGAACAAGTAGATTATGCTGCCCAGCTTTCTTAATGAATAAAGTTTTATCTATAGAGCCTCTAATGAAATTATTTTCCAGAAGAAAGTTTGATAATGTCTCATACCAGGCTCTAGGAGCTTGTTTCAACCCATAAAGAGCCTTATCAAGCTTATACACCCAATTAGGATGTTTATTGTCCTCAAAACCTGGTGGTTGACATACATAAACTTCTTCTTTAATTTTCCCATATAAAAATGCACTTTTGACATCCATTTGAAAAACTTTAAGATTTTGATAAGCAGCATAAGCTAAAAACAATCAAATTGCTTCCAGTCTAGCTACAGGGGCAAAGGTTTCATCATAATCAATACCTTCTTCTTGTGCAAACCCCTGAACAACCAGTCTGGCCTTGTTCTTAACAATAAGCCCATTTTCATCTGTTTTGTTCCTAAACACCCATTTAGTGCCTATTGCACACTTACCTGGAGGTAGAGGAACCAGTTCCCACACTTGCTGTTTCTTGAACTGAAGAAGCTCAAGCTGCATGGCATCAACCCATCCATTGTCCTTTAAAGCAATGTGATAATTCTTTGGCTCTTGCTGACTGATAAAGAGAGCATAGAAGCAGAAATTTGACAATTGACTTCTTGTTGATACGCCAGCAGTGATATCACCAATGATTTGGGACATTGGGTGATTCTTCAGATCTTGGTACACAATGAGATCAGTGCAAGTGTTTGTAGCAGGCTCAGCAGCAACAGATGGTGATGGTGAAGCATTTCCTTGAAACCAATCAGTAGATGGTAATTAAAAGGAAGTTGGAGTTGTAGAAATATCATCAGCATTTGTTGTGGATTGTGCTGCTGGAGCTACAGGAACATCAGGTCTAGCTGAATCAGGCAGTTGATCACTAAACTTGAAGAGGTGAGTACTACTATCATCATCATCATCAGCACCAGCAGTACCACCAGGTGGTGAACTGTTGACAGGAGCAACAGCAGGAGTTTTATAAGGAACATATTGCAATATGTCCAAATCAAATATCTCCACAGGGCTTTGTGGAATCTTGTCCTTTGGAGATTCATTAAACTTAACATGTAGAGTCTCTTCAACCATCTTTGTTCTACAGTTGAAGACTCTGTATGCTTTGCAAGTTGATGAATAACCAACAAAGTACCCTGCATCCACCTTAGAATCAAATTTTTGGAGTTGATCCCGTGTGTTGAGAATGAAACAAGGACATCCAAAAGCTCTGAAGAATGAAATTAGAGGGGCCAAATGATGAAGAACTTCATATGGAGTTTTCATCAACCTCTTATTTACTAGAGCTTTATTTTGTACATAGCAAGCTGTATTGACAGCTTCAGCCCAAAAAGTCATTGGCAGTCCAGAGTCAGCCAACATGGACCTTGCAGCTTCAATAAGGGTCCTGTTCTTTCTCTCCCCTACTCCATTTTGTTCAGGAGTTCTTGGAATGCTAAAATGCCTCTTGATTCCCTTTGAGAGGTAGAACTCATCAAGTGTATTGTTTCTAAATTCTGTTCCATTATCACTTCTAATACACTTGACTGAGAGGGAATACTGCTTCTCAACATAAAACACAAAGTTGATAATCTTCTGAGCTGCTTCATCCTTTGAATGCAAGAAGAAAGTCCATACAAATCTGGAGTAATCATCCACAATTACCAGACAATATTTCTTCTTAGCCATACTCATCACTCTCACAGGACCAAAGAGATCCATGTGAAGAAGCTGTAAGCAGGCATTGGACTTAGGTTCTTCTATGGAGGGAAATGAAGCTTTGTGATGTTTTCCTTTTAAACAAGCAGTGCAGTTATCTTCACATTTGAACTCCTTCATAGGCAATCCCCTTACTAAACCATGGTTTATCAGTTGATTTATGTTTTGAGATTAACATGACCCAGCCTTCTATGCCATAGAGTAGATTCTTGAGGGGAAGCCTTAGAAAATAGGCAAGGATGGCCTTTGAGATCTATTTTCTTGGAAAGATCTAAGGCATACACTCTTCCTGTCCTGTTGGCCTTTAGGAGAGTGTATTCATCCAACACCTTATCAATCAAACTTAGAACTTTGGATGACAGAATCCGATAGTTCTGACTGGTGAAAAGAGCAACATGGCCTTTGTCACACATTTGACTGACACTCAAGAGGTTGTACTTAAGATTTTCCACATGGTTAACCTCATCAAACTTTATTTCCCCATTGGAAACAAAGCCTTTGCCGATGATGTAACCCTTTGCATCATTGCCAAATGACACAAACCCCTTCCTTCCTTGAGAGTAGTCATTAAGAAGTGATCTGTTTCCTGTCATATGCATGGATCCTCCACTGTCTACATACCAGATGCCTCTGTGGCATGTTGAAGAACCCTGCAAAACAAAACAAATTAGTTAGATTTTGAGACCCAAACCTTTTTGGTTTTGGGCCTGTTCACATCAACAGATGGTAAACTAACAGGTTTGTTGGAAACAACAGCCTGAGAGGAAGAAGATGGTGAAGAAGAGGAATCCTTGGCTTGGACCTCCTTTTCTGTGGTTTCACATAGGAACATCTAATTGGTTAACTCTTCCCAATAGATGTTGAACCATCATAACCAGCTGTGTCTGATATTGTGATAAAGGTTTCAGCTCTTCAGACACATTGGCATTGGAGTTTGATAAGTTCCTATGTTGCACCTCTTCTTTTGAGCTATCTCAGCTGTTACCTGTTTAACCCCTTCCTTTTTGGATTTCTTTTTGGACTTAAGGATTACAGGATTTGATGTTGCTGGTACAAATATGGCTTTGTAACATCCGCTCATTTTAAATTATAAACCCAAATCCGAATCCATTTTTAACTTTCATCCGATATAAAAAAAATATATAATAATAAATTATTAAAACTATATTGCTTATTTTATTGAATCATAAGTAAAAGCGTAATTTAACCAATCTTGATTTTGTCTTATTTAATTTTATTTATTCAATCATTTGAGCAATTTATAATAAACTTTATAAGTTATAAATAAAGTTTATAAATTTATAAAGTTGGGATATTAACTAGGAGTTTCTTTTTATTAATTAAAATAAATAAATAAAGTATGAAAATTTTTCATAAGACTTACAAGATTTATAAAGATCTTATAAAGATAAATTAACTTGTTAATTGATTTTGGTTTTATAAAGTCCAGGGTCTAATATGTAATTCCATATACTTGAAATAAAAGTTTTAAAACATAAATTAACAAACCATAAAACCTCAGGGACTAAATGTAAAATTTTGAAACCCAAACCAAAAACCCCCCCACCGTCACCGGTCACCGTCTCCGGTGACCACCAGATCAACCAAAACGCGGAATTAAATCGTGATTAAATCGAGAATTAACCAAGGCTTATCAGTTTCGAACTTGAATACAAAATTAATGGGCTTAAATCGGCCGTTTAAACTGTGTACACGAAACCGAAACACCAAGTTCAAAACTCTAACTCGTTCTTGGTGTAACCGATCAAATCAAGGTAATATGATTGAGGGCAAACACCTGAATCAACACGTTTTAACTCTGTTGACTCTTAATTTCACTCACAAAACACGCAGCCAATCCTTTCGACCACCATTGTTATCTCGGACCTGCAACCTAATCGTGACCCATGCTCGAAGTGTTGTTAAACCAAATTGACAGAGGGCAATCGATTAGCATCATCATAAGAAGCTTTCCAAACATTTAATTGAATCACAAAACCAAGAATCATCGAATTTGAGTCTACAACAGTCGCGACTTGGTTTCCAATGCATTCATCGATTTCGTCTTCAATCCAGGTAATTAAACGCATACACAATCTCGAAATAACATAAGGAATCAAAGCCCTATGTTTACTGCTGTTATCATCATCGAATTCGAGTTCAATTTGATCGACGATGAATCTAGGGTTCTTGAGATATTGAGGTTATTTGTTTAATGTTTATATAAATTAAAAACCATTCCAAAACATGGCTGCGTGCTTGGTTCATTGGTAGACACTCACCCTTACAACTCTGAGGTCCCGGGTTCGAACCCGGGCTCCCTCATTCATTTTTTTAAAAGGCTTTTCAGCCTTAATTTAATTGTAGAAGTTTTATTTTTATGAGTATCAAAATGATTTGATAAACTTTAAATATTTTTAAGTCAACAAATCATTTTCTGTTACTTTTTTTAAATTTATACAATTAAATATAATTATATATATATATATATATATATATATATATATATATATATATATATATATAATACCTAACAAGATTATTCTTGGATATGTTTTCATTTCTAAATAGTAAATAATAAATTAGTTATGGATTAAAACGAAACTTTTAAATTTTGTTTAAAGCGTGTTAATTTCGTCTAGTTATAAAACTTTATTTTAACCTTATTTCTAAATTCTTCAAATTATTATATCTTTCAAGACTTTATATAAAATTTAAACATACTCTTTTTCATACATTTTAAGAAAAGAATAGTTGATTTCCATTTACTAAATATCATTGTTTGACAAAACCCAATACCAAGTTGAAACCCTAGTCTTCGTTGATTCGTTAAACTCATTACAATAAAACCTAAACCTTGTAAATATATATATACTTAGGTACCTCGTGAAGGACTACGTTGGAACGTTGCTTATTATATTTCTTATTAATCGTCAATTATATATTTTCGATCATGTGAGTATTTCCATACCCCTTTTGCTTATTTTCATACTTTGGGGTGAAACATGTTAACTTATACTTTGCATTGTAAACTTATTTGAGACTTGTAAACTTTATGGCAATTCATCATGTTAAGTTGTGGTTAGTTGAACTTTTGTGGTTACCATGTTATGGCGTTATATGTACAATCATTAACTATTGCTAGCCCAGCGAAGTCATAGATCTATGGGTAAGACAAGCCTGCTTGGTTGATCCAAGTACACTTAGCTGATCGTATATACTTTTAACGTTTGAGACTTGTAAAACTATTGTCAAGGTTTGATTGTTGCATTGTTCATAACATCCCTAATCACTTTATTCACTAACTTATGACTTGAATTGCCATCTTTTATATACTTATGTATTGAAACTATGGAATGCTCACCAACATTTTTATGTTGACCTTTTATTTTTAACATGTTTCAGGAATACCCCAAGTTTGTGATCTACTCTTTGAAGCTTGCACATCTAGGAATGGACCTAGTTAAATAAATGAAATAGAATGATTGTTACATTCTATGTTATGCTTTAAATTCTTTGAGACATATGTTGTAACGTTACAATTGAAACTTATGTTTAAATTATATTTGTATTTATTAATAGCGTTATGTGGCTGTGAACAATCGTAACCCTCACATCTCGACGTTTCCGCCGTCAAGGTTGGGGTGTGACAGATTGGTATCAGAGCCCATAACTATAGGGATTTAGGTTATTAGAAATGGTGACCTAGACTATAGTTGCATGAACCTCATAGAAAGATCCTTATACCTTAGTGCTTACATGTTGTTTGCATGCTACATAATGCTATGCCTTTGTGCAACTTGATGCCTTAGCATAGGATTGCCTTATGTATGCTTAAACTTAGTTACTTGTCTCCCCAAACTTAACTTTAACTCTTTGATTCTCCCCGACAAATGAACTTCTTAAACTTATTCTCAACGACATGTGGAATCTACACTTATCGTCGTGGGTTCAATTCCTTAGACTCTATGTCTAATCTATGAAAATCTCATCAAGGTTTTGGTTTCATAAACCTAAGAAATTTGTGTGACACATAGACACCTGTATTCTGGATTTCCTGGCAAAAGGCCTTCGGGCTAAGGCAAGCATATCGTATAAATCTCATTGTGAGACCAGTTATGCTTACCTGGGGATTTCTGGGATGAGTGATAAACTATGGTCAACATACACAAGTCTCTAAGGCAAATGGGTCAATTTACCTTGACGTGTCAACGATTCCAAATGGTAATGCGTTACCAAATGGAACCATCCTCTTTGTGTCTTAAAAGTCCTTGATTCTTTGATCTGGTTTATTACCAAAGTTTTAATATCTTCTCGTTCTTATCATACATTTGGATAACCAGTCGGGAAAGTGGCATCATCCAGATTGAGGGTTTGGCGAAAATGTCTGGAGTATGACCACTTTTTGACTATGACAAACGATTGAAGAGACTCTGTGTCATTCTCCTCAGAGACAAGAGTGACGTTTGTCCAGAATTGGCTAAGAGATTCGGCATATATTGTGGGTTTAACAGAAAAGCCGTTTGTAAGGTGACTGAACCATTAAATCAATGGCGTTGTGAAACTTGTCCAGTATGGCGATTTTGTGAGATGAGCGACACAGTTGTGTCGTGGTTTAGTTGCATGGTCGCCATGATGAAGAGAGGTTACAGAGTTTTTGAACGTTAGGTTTTGAGAGAGAGATGAGAAAAAAACTCTGAGGTGGGGATAAGGTATTTAAAGGGTAGGGTTAGAAACGCTGAAGGTTTGGTGTTAGTCATCATTTGTTGAAACTACTGATGACGTGGATTACACTTTCAGAGGTTTGAAATGACTGACCGTATTGGTGTGATCATCAGTTGTTATAAAACAACTGAAGACTTGGTTTTAACCGGCAGACGTGGAAACAACTGGAAGTCTCTGAGTTAGTCATCAGTAGTTTAAAACTACTGAAGACAGTTTTTGAACTTCAGGTGGGTGAAACAACTGAGGACATGTGTGTTTGTCATCAGTAGTTGTGAAACTACTGAAGACAGTGGTTTTGTCATCAGTTGTTGTAAACAGCTGAAGACTTGGTGTTGTAGTCTTCAGTAGTTGTAACTACTGAAGACATAGTTTTGGCTTCAGTGTTTAGAAACAGCAGTTGTGAGAAACAACTGAAGAGAAATTACTCATCAGCTGTTTTCGTCAATTCAAGCTTTTCAGCTGTTTCAGTCTGACCTCACACCACTTACACATGACTTAATCTGAGTTTCAGAGGTTTCATTGGTCATCAGTACTTATCTGCATTTCTGACATCAGTAGTTGTAGCTACAATCAGCTGTTGTGATTTCATCAGCTGTTGTAACTACATCAGCTGTTTTAACAAATAAAGTACTTCAGTACTTGTGAGGCATGTAGCCTTCATAGTTATAAAACTACTGAGGAAAAAGAACTCATCAGTACTTATATGTGACATGGTTACCAATGATCATCAGTACTTATTACTGAGATCATCAGTAGTTGTCATTATTCTAGCTGCAGCATACCAAAGCCTTAACACCAGGTTGTGGAAAGTTGAACTATCCAAAGGCTTAGTAAAAATGTCTGCAAGCTCATCAGCACTAGGAACAAACTTTGGATCAATCAGACCTTTTTCAAAACAATCTCTAATAAAATGGTGTCTGATTTCAATATGTTTAGTCCTAGAGTGCTGGACGGATTCTTGACAATACAAAGAGCTGAAGAGCTGTCCATTAACAATGGAGTCTTAGTCTCGTGTTATGCCATAATCCAATAATTGGTTTTGAAGCCATAGTACCTGAGATGTACAGCTTGCAGCAGCAATGTACTCGGCTTCAGCAGTTGATGTCAACTGAGGTTTTGTTTCTTACTCTGCCAAGAAATCAAACAGTTGCCTAGGAATTGACATCCACCAGAAGTTGATTTCCTGGTCAACTTACACCCTGCATAGTCACTGTCAGAAAAAGCAACTAATTTACCAGAATGTCTAGTAGAATACCATAAACCTAGAGATGGAGTGCCTTGCAGATATCTAAAGATCCTCTTGACTGCAATCAAATGAGACTCCTTAGGTGCAGCCTGAAATCTAGCACAAACACATGTAGCAAACATAATATCTGGTCTAGAAGCTGTTAAGTACATCAAGGACCCAATCATACATCTGTAAAGTGTTTCAATCAACCACTTTACCTTTCTGATCTGTATCCAGTTGTGTGGTGTTGCACATGGGAGTAGAACAGGGCTTACAGTTTTGTAAATCAAATTTTTCCAAAAGATTTTTTGTGTATTTGGACTGATGAATGAAAATTCCATCAGCCTTTTGTTTGATTTGCAACCCAGAAAGAATGTCAATTCTCCCATGGCACTCATTTCAAACTTTTGTTGCATCAACTTTGTAAAGCATCACACAACTGTGGATCAGAGGATGCAAAAATAATATCATCTACATAAATTTGAACAAGTAGATTATGCTGCCCAGCTTTCTTAATGAATAAAGTTTTATCTATGGAGCCTCTAGTGAAATTATTTTCCAGAAGAAAGTTTGATAATGTCTCATACCAGGCTCTAGGAGCTTGTTTCAACCCATAAAGAGCCTTATCAAGCTTATACACCCAATTAGGATGTTTATTGTCCTCAAAACCTGGTGGTTGACATACATAAACCTCTTCTTTAATTTTCCCATACAAAAATGCACTTTTGACATCCATTTGAAAAACTTTAAGATTTTGATAAGCAGCATAAGCTAAAAACAATCGAATTGCTTCCATCTGGCTACAGGGGCAAAGGTTTCATCATAATCAATACCTTCTCTTGTGCAACCCCTGAACACCAGTCTGGCCTTGTTCTTAACAATAAGCCCATTTTCATCAGTTTTGTTCCTAAACACCCATTTAGTGCCTATTGCACACTTACCTGGAGGTAGAGGAACCAGTTCCCACACTTGCTGTTTCTTGAACTGAAGAAGCTCAAGCTGCATGGCATCAACCCATCCATTGTCCTTTAAAGCAATGTGAAATTCTTTGGCTCTTGCTGACTGATGAAGAGAGCATAGAAGCAGAAATTTGACAATTGACTCTTGTTGATACTCCAGCAGTGATATCACCAATGATTTGAGACATAGGGTGATTCTTCAGATCTTGGTACACAATGAGATCAGTGCAAGTGTTTGTAGCAGGCTCAGCAGCAACAGATGGTGATGGTGAAGCATTTCCTTGAAACCAATCAGTAGATGGTAATTCAAAGGAAGTTGAAGTTGTAGAAATCTCATCAGCATTTGTTGTGGATTGTGCTGCTGGAGCTACAGGAACATCAGGTCTAGCTGAATCAGGCAGTTGATCACTAAACTTGAAGAGGTGAGTACTACTATCATCATCATCATCAGCACCAGCAGTACCACCAGGTGGTGAACTGTTGACAGGAGCAACAGCAGGAGTTTGATAAGGAACATATTGCAGTATGTCCAAATCAAATATCTCCACAGGGCTTTGTGGAATCTTGTCCTTTGGAGATTCATTAAACTTAACATGTAGAGTCTCTTCAACCATCTTTGTTCTACAGTTGAAGACTCTGTATGCTTTGCAAGTTGATGAATAACCAACAAAGTACCCTGCATCCACCTTAGAATCAATTTTTGGAGTTGATCCGTGTGTTGAGAATGAAACAAGGACATCCAAAAGCTCTGAAGAATGAAATTAGAGGGGGCCAAATGATGAAGAACTTCATATGGAGTTTTCATCAACCTCTATTTACTAGAGCTCTATTTTGTACATAGCAAGCTGTATTGACAGCTTCAGCCCAAAAAGTCATTGGCAGTCCAGAGTCAGCAACATGGACCTTGCAGCTTCAATAAGGGTCCTGTTCTTTCTCTCCACTACTCCATTTTGTTCAGGAGTTCTTGGAATGCTAAAATGCCTCTTGATTCCCTTTGAGAGGTAGAACTCATCAAGTGTATTGTTTCTAAATTCTGTTCCATTATCACTTCTAATACACTTGACTGGAGGGTACTGCTTCTCAACATACAACACAAAGTTGATAATCTTCTGAGCTGCTTCATCCTTTGAATGCAAGAAGAAAGTCCATACAAATCTGGAGTAATCATCCACAATTACCAGACAGTATTTCTTCTTAGCCATACTCATCACTCTCACAGGACCAAAGAGATCCATGTGAAGAAGCTGTAAGCAGGCATTGGACTTAGGTTCTTCTATGGAGGGAAATGAAGCTTTGTGCTGTTTTCCTTTTAAACAAGCAGTGCAGTTATCTTCACATTTGAACTCCTTCATAGGCAATCCCCTACTAAACCATGGTTTATCAGCTGATTTTGTTTTTGAGATTAACATGACCCAGCCTTCTATGCCATAGAGTAGATTCTTGAGGGGAAGCCTTGGAAATAGGCAAGGATGGCCTTTGAGATCTATTTTCTTGGAAAGATCTAAGGCATACACTCTTCCTGTCCTTTGCCTTTAGGAGAGTGTATTCATCCAACACCTTATCAATCAAACTTAGAACTTTGGATGACAGAATCCGACAGTTCTGACTGGTGAAAAGAGCAACATGGCCTTTGTCACACATTTGACTGACACTCAAGAGGTTGTACTTGAGATTTTCCACATGGTTAACATCATCAAACTTTATTTCCCCATTGGAACAAAGCCTTTGCCGATGATGTAACCCTTTGCATCATTGCCAAAAGACACAAACCCCTTCCTTCCTTGAGAGTAGTCATTAAGAAGTGATCTGTTTCCTGTCATATGCATGGATCCTCCACTGTCTACATACCAGATGCCTCTGTGGCATGTTGAAGAACCCTGCAAAACAAAACAAATTAGTTAGATTTTGAGACCCAAACCTTTTTGGTTTTGGGCCTGTTCACATCAACAGATGGTAAACTAACAGGTTTGTTGGAAACAACAGCCTGAGAGGAAGAAGATGGTGAAGAAGAGGAATCCTTTGGCTTGGACCTCCTTTTCTGTGGTTTCAACATAGGAACATCTAATTGGTTAACTCTTCCCAATAGATGTTGAACCATCATAACCAGCTGTGTCTGATTTTGTGATAAAGCTTTCAGCTCTTCAGACACATGGCATTGGAGTTTGATAAGTTCCTATGTTGCACCTTCTTCTTTTGAGCAATCTCAGCTGTTACCTGTTTAACCCCTTCCTTTTGGATTTCTTTTTGGACTTAAGGGTTACAGGATTTGATGTTGCTGGTACAAATGTGGCTTCAAACTCAGTTTTCATTTAACCATTTTCTCTTTAATTTCCTCTTTATGTTTGAGTTTGGATCCTCTTTTGTACCAACAGTCATCTGTAAGATGATTGAACAAACCACATACTTCACATGGTTTCTTCTTCATCTTATGTTGATCATCAACTAAAGAGGATGAAACTACTGAAGACTTGCTCTTCAGTACTTTGGAAGCATTATTTGCTTTCTTGACTTCCTCTTTAGTAGTCTTCAAACTCTTTCTACTGACAGTTTTCTTCTCTTCAAGTAGTTGGAGTTTGAACTTCAGGTGTTAAATCTTGCTCTCCAGTCCTTTCAGGACTTCCAGAAATAACTCCTGAGTTGATCAACTCTTTGATCATGTGAGTGTCAGCATGGAACCATCAACATCAGCTGATGGTTCTGAGAGGGCTTAGTGCTGACTTCTACTTTTGATGATGCTCTATCAAAAAGTGAATCACATGATGAGGTGGATTGGTTATTGCTTTCTCCATCAGATTTCACTTCTACTCTTGAAGCAAAATCTGTAGGAGGAGCATGTGATTATAACCAATGCCAAACTTCACATTGGAAGCTGATTGCTTACTAAGAAGCATTTCAAAACCTTTGCATGATTGTACCCATCGATCACACTCTACTTGGGTGACTGCAAGGGTTTCTTTGAGACTTTCTCTGGTCTTCCAGAATAACCTCTAGCTTGGCCTTTTCATCATTTAATTGGCATTTAAGCTTAAATCTCATCACTTTTACTATTAAGAGCAGACTCATACTCAGCTTTTCTTTTGGAAATGGTTTTCTCAAACTCAAGTTTTTGATTTATTAATGCTACATTTGCTTCTCTAATAGAGACAAAGGCAGCTATGCATGATTCAGAACATAACTTGGCTTTAGCCTCTGAAGATACCTGAGTTACCTGTGAAGATGATGCATTTGAGCAGGAACCCTCAGTAGACTCCAGAGCCATAAGTGCTAGATTCCCAAAAGGACTGTCACCACCATGTTGATCAGCACCTGTGAACAGTTGTTCATGACCAGACATGTCATCTGGCAAACTGCTCCAGTCAACAACTCCAGGGGTGAAGAAGCTATGTTGTTGAGGTTGAGGGGTTGATGAGATGGTTGAGGTTCTGGTAGTGCATGAGGTTGTGATACCATAGGAGCTTGAACTTGACTGGTTTGTGGCATGTAATAACAAGGTAAGGGTATGGCATTTGACCCTGAGGAACAAAATATGCAGGAGATTGTGGTTGAGAATGATGACTAGAATTGACAGGATGTTGCCCTTTGTTTTGTTGACTATTGCCAGGGAAAGTCACAAAGGGTGCAGAGGAATTAGATCCAGATGATCTACATTCTCTAGCAAAGTGTCCAAGCCTTTGGCATTTGTGACACCTCAACTTACTCTTGTCAAAACCAACTTTGGTTTTGCCAGAGAGTCCTGGGAACTTTCTTCCAGTTCTTTTGTAGAACTTCTGAGATCTGATATTTATCAAGGCCATTTGGCTCAAAATATCCATCTCTTCTAAGTCATCATCAGCAATCCCCTTGAGATCATCCATGATGAAGCAAAGATTGTCATTATTACACCCAGTAAATTGACTATCAACACTCACAAATGCAGAATCAGAAATGTTTGAAGAGAAATCAATATGCTCATCATACTGGCATTCAGATGAAGCATATTCTGACTCATGACTAACCAAGGCAGTGTTGCCTGGTACAAAGTCTTCAGTGAGCTTACCAGATGAAGACAGTTTTCTTTTTTGTTCTATCTCTCTCTCAAATGTGAGCAATTTCCCATGGAGTTGGGTGAGAGATAGTTTGTCCAATTTGCACTGGAGCGTAGGACAATAGTATATGTCTCCCATCTCTCAGGCAGTGATCTAGAAATCTGTTATTCATCTGGATATTGGTGTACTCATGTTTGACCATTTTTAATTCAGAGATCAAACAAGAGAACCGCTCAAACTGTTGAGTCAGTGTCTCACCTTCCTATGAGAAAATGTCTCATATTGTTGGGCAAGGATCTCTCTATTATTTGCCAAGACCTCATATGTTCCTCCAAATTGTTCTTTCAAGGCATTCCAGAGGTCATGGGCAGATTCATAATGCATTAGCCCAGAATAGATTTCATTGGGTAGTGCCATGGCAAGAATTCCATGGGCTTTTGCATCAATCTCAAACAATTTCTTATCCTCATCTGAGTATTGATCCTTCCTCTTCGGAACCATTTGATTGGTTTCCGGGTTATTCACCATAGGCTTGTGTGGACCATGTACCACTGATGTCCAACAACCTGAGCTGTTAACAGACAGGTGATGGAGCGTACGTCGTTGCCATATGTTATACTCATTCCTAACCAGCATTGGAGGCTTGGTTGAGGAACCAGTATTGTGAGGATCATTGGAAGGAGTAGTCATTTTAGGTCCAAATACAATTTAATTCAAGCTTTTAAAAGATTTTACACAGACCACAACAGACTCGATGAAAAACCAAGAATAAATCTCAGGATGAATGACCAAAAACACAGAAAATTCAATCACTATGACCGTTTCTTGCAAAAATGCTAATTCAATCAAACTTGGATCTTGAATAGCAGTTTCAATGATCAATTATTAGATCGATCAATGATTAACCTGCTCTAATACCATTTGTCAGGATCAGTGATCACAAGTTCGATGGATTAGAGTGTAATGCAGTGGAATAAGATCAAGAATTAGACAATTTGTAGCAAGAATTTGATATTTGTAAACAAATACGAGAGAATATATTTCTTTGATAAGGAATGTTTCAATTATACCAAATATTTCTGCTCAATCATTCACTCATTACAATAAGGTTGACACTCCTTATATAGAGTGCAATCACTGCTGTTATCACGGGATAGTGACAACTGGCAGATCTATTACAAAAATAACTAACACTTAACAAACTACTGAAATGTTCACAACTACTGAGAACATATCAGAGTGCTAAGTGCAAAATATAAAACTACTGATAAGAAACTACTGAAACTACAACAACTGAAGAACAAACTCTTCAGTCGTTTTACAAAACTACTGAAAACATAAAACTACTGAAAGTAAACCGTCACAACTACTGAAGAAGTCCTCTTCAGCTGTTATGACAACATCTGATACTTTGTCTTCAGCACTTGTGTTCAGACTTTGTCTTCAGCACTTGTGTTCAGACTTTGTCTTCAGCACTTGTCTTCAGACTTTGTCTTCAGCACTTGTCTTCAGACTTTGTCTTCAGCACTTGTCTTCAGACTTTGTCTTCAGTTGTTGTCTTCAGCTGTTGTGGACTTCAGCGGTTGTTGTGACGTTTGTGGGACTTAAAGGTTTTTCTGATCCGGCTCATTGGTTCTTTTGGTCCAACAAACACCAAAGGGGATATTTCTACATCAGACCAAGTATGTAGGGGATATTCTCAATCGGTTTAACATGGAGAATGCTTCCGCAGCTGGGACTCCACTTACTACAAACCATGATGTAGCACCCGACGAGAATGGTGATCTGGTCGATGCCACCATGTACCGAGGAATGATAGTGCTAATCTGAGGACCACATTGAAAGAGGCTGTCGTCGAGGGAGTTCAACAGGTCATGCAGACGATTCTGCCGTCTTTGATGACTGAGGTAATTCGGGCGGTGAAGGAGACGACTGTGATTGGAGTAAACAAGAAGAGTAGAGGCGACCAGAATTGGAACGGAAAACGGGTTGAACGTTAGAGTTTCACTCAAAACAGCAAAGTTGCCAGGACGGATGACCGGCATGTGGTTACGACCGGTGCGGAGACGATGAGAGTTAAGGATCAGTCAGGGAGACGAGGAAATACAGGGGAAAGAGGTGCTTGTAGAAAATGTGGAAAAGGTCATTTCGGGGAGTGTAGAGTTGGGACCGGAAAATGTTTCAAATGTGGGGCGAGGGCCACTATGCCAGGGACTGCAAGGTGGTAAAGTGTTACCAGTGTGGCAAGATGGGACATGTGGGAAGGGGCTGCAAAAAAGGAAAAGCAGGAGGACCAGGAACGGTTAGAGCTGGAGATAAGGGAAAGGGTGACAGTTCGAAGGCGAAGGCGAGGGCATTCAAATAACCCGTGAGGAAGCCAGGGCGGATCCAGAAGTAGTTTCAGGTATATTTCTGGTAGACCATGAATATGCTTCTGTGCTTTTGATTCTAGTGCTTGTAGGAGTTTTGTGTCTGCTGCCTTTTGTCGTTTGTTGCATGATAAGTGTATAAAGTTAGACGAGCCTCTATATGGAGAAACAGCCATTGGTAAGTCAACTAAGGTAACTGAGGTGGTTGAGGATTGCCTGATTGAGTTAGAAGATTGTAAGTTCCTTGCTAGGCTGCATGTTATAGCATTAGGAGGTTTCGATATGGTGTTAGGCATGGATTGGTTAGCTACCTATGAAGCCAATATAGTATGTAGGAAGAAGGTAATTCGTCTAATAGCGCCCGATGGTAGACCTGTTGCAGTTCGTGGGGATAAGGTGTGCTGTGTACCGAAGGTCGTGTCGATGATCACAGCTGAAAAGTACTTGAGACGTGGGTGCAGCGCTTACTTGGCCTATGTAAAAGATGTGGATGCACCAGAGCCACAATTATCAGACGTGCCTGTAGTGTGCGGGTTTCCTGACGTCTTTCCTGAAGACCTGACCGGTGTGTCGCCTGACCGCGAAATCGAATTCCAGATTGATTTGCTACTGGGAGCACAACCTTTCGCTAAAGCACCGTATCGATTAGCTCCTTAGGAGAAGGTAGAACTAAGGGACCAGTTGCAAGATTTAGTGGATAAAGGCTTCATCCGACCGAGTATCTCTCAATGGGGTGCTCCGGTTTTATTCGTCAAGAAGAAAGATGGTAGCATGCGGATGTGCATTGACTATCACGACCTCAATAAGCTGACTGTAAAGAATCGGTATCCATTACCAAGGATCGACGACCTGTTCGATCAACATCAGGGTGCCAGCTGGTTTTCAAGGATAGACATGCGGTCTGGTTACCACCAACTGAAGGTGAAAGAACAAGACATTCCTAAGACAGCGTTCCGTACGCGTTATGAACACTACGAATTTCTCGTCATGTCCTTTGGTTTAACCAACACGCCAGCTGCTTTCATGAATCTCATGAATCGGGTATGTCGACCGATGTTTGATTAATCGGTGATAGTATTCATTGACGACATTTTGATTTATTCAAAAAGTGAAGAGGAACATGCCGATCATATTCGAGAAGTATTGGAGATGCTTAGAAATGAGAAGTTATATGCTAAGTTCTCTAAATGTGCATTTTGGCTTCGAGAAGTTCAATTTCTAGGTCATGTGGTTAATCCCGAGGGGATTAGGGTGGACCCTGCAAAGGTTGAAGCGGTGATGCAATGGGAACCTCCACAGACGCCATCCGAGATTCGCAGTTTCTTAGGCCTGGCAGGCTACTATAGGAGGTTTATCCAGGATTTCTCCTAGATAGCTTCTCCTTTGACTAAGCTGACCCGGAAGGACGTGAAGTACGAATGGGGTACTGATCAGGAGAACGCCTTCCTAGAACTGAAGATGAGGTTAACTCAAGCCCCTGCCTTGACGTTACCTGAAGGGAAAGAGGATCTGGTAGTCTACTCGGATGCCTCGTATGCAGGGTTGGGTTGCGTGTTGATGCAACGAGGGAAGGTGATAGCCTATGCTTCTAGACAATTAAAGGTCCACAAGGCTAATTATCTTACCCATGATTTAGAGTTGGCTGCGGTGGTGTTTGCATTGAAGATTTGGAGGGACTACCTGTATGGGGTGAAGTGCACCATCTTCACTGATCATAAAAGTCTGAAGTATTTCTTCGAACAAAAGGAACTCAACATGACGCAGAGGAGGAAGTTGGGATGAGCACTTACCGTTGGCGGAATTCTCATATAATAATAGTTACCATGCTAGCATTGGTATGCCACCCTATGAGATGTTGTACGTTAGGAAGTGCAAGACGCCCGTGGGTTGGGGTGACATCGGGCAAAAGGAATTGGGAAGCCTTGAAGTGATCGAGGTCACGGTCAAGAAGTTAGATAAGATCAAAGCATTCATGAAACCCGCAAAGGGTCGCCAGAAGTCTTATGCTGATAAAAGGCATAAACCAATAGAGTTTGAAGTTGGTGACAAGGTTATGCTCCAGGTATCTCCCTGGAAAGGGATCACCAGGTTTCGAAAACGGCGAAAGTTAAGCCCAAGGTTCATAGGGCCATTCCGTATTGTCGCGAGGGTAGGGGAAGTGGCTTACAAATTAGAACTACCTGATGAGTTGAGTGGAATTCACCCTACGTTCCATGTATCTCATCTCAGGAAATGTCTGGCAGATAATGATGCAGTGGTACCATTAGAAGACATTGAAGTCGATGAACGACTGAATTATGTAAAGCAGCCGGTGGCCATCCTTGATTGGAAAGAGAAGCACTTATGGAATAAAGTGGTTCCACTAGTACGAGTACAGTGGAGACACAGTAAAGGATCAGAATCTACGTGGGAGACCAAGGTGGAGATGAGGAAATTTTACCCTCAATTGTTTGATGACTGACAGGTTTCGAGGACGAAACCTAAATAAGTGGGGGAGACTTGTAACACCCCGAAAAGTCAAAACGAGTCATTAAGGATAATGGGCTTGGTTATTTGGTATTTTAATAAGGTAAAGAAATGGTCATGGGCTAAATTAGGCTTATTGGGTAGTGGCCTATGGGATTAAAGGCCCATAATCAGCCCTTAAGCACCCAAACCAGCCTTCATCTTCCTCATTGCAACCCTAGCCACCAAATTCATAGAGAGAGAAAGTAGAGAGAGAAAGTGAAGAAAACTCAAGATTTGGAGCTTCAAAGCTTAAGGGATTGAAGATCTGGGTGTTGGAGCATCAAACAACCATTAAAGAGCAACAAATCCAGGTAAGAATCGACCTCTAAACCCACCTGTAGATCAAATCCGGATTCTAGGGGTTTGGGTTTTGAAAAGTTGCAAAGAATCGCATAAAGGTCACATTTTTAAGTATGAAAACATGTATAAAGCTCAGATTTAGCCTCATGGATGATAAACTAAGGGTTTGGACGTAAAAAGTTGCGATTTTGGGTTAAAAATGGGTTGGTTCGTCATTTCAGCCCGTTCTGCGAAACTGGGAATTCATCCAGCGAAATTAGGTATTCGTCCAGCGAAACTGTGGATGTCACTATGAAACTATAGTTTCGCAGGTAGTTTCGCAGGCATGGTTTTCCAACGAAAGTTGGGCAAAACTGGCAGCGAAGATGCCAGCGAAACTGCCAGCGAAGGTGATAGCGAAACTAACAGCGAAACTGCTGGTGAAACTAGCAGCGAAAGTGTTGGCGAATCTAGCTGCGAAATTGCTGATCTTGCAGCGAAATTAGCAGCGAATTTAGGAAGAAAATTAACCCCTTAGAGTGTTAACTTTTCTGCAGGTTGTGTAGTGTGATCCTAGCCTAGAAAGCTTAGTCTAGAAGTTATTCGTGGTATCCGGGTGAGTTCTAGAACCCCTATTTATAAGTTTTCCATGTTTTGGCGCTATTATGCATACTAAATATACGTTTTTAAATGACCAAGATTTTAAGGGGTTTTAATAGGAAGAATGATTTTTCTATAAGTAAATGTTCTCTATAAATCTTTAAATATAAAAATTTTTCACGCTGACCTGGCAGCCTGGCCCCAGCCAGGGGCGTTGCCCCTTGGACCCCGCTGTTAGGGGCTGCCGCCCCCGAACCCCCGCTGTCCCGTGGAGGGTAGCTTATGTTTTATGATGACTAGTACTTGGTATGTTGTGTACTTAATAAGTTAAGTATTATATATTAAAGTGGAAGATGATATTAATTAAAAGCGAAACTTAATGAATGTTACCCCCGGGCCCGTTTGAGGATGATAAGTCTTGCAAGCACTTTGATAGACTTCACTTATCTGAGTCTGATGTATGATGATGGATGTGTATTAATGAGCGGGCTATGTGCCTTGCAGTGTGGATCAACTGTCGGGGGTTAGCTACCGTATTCATGTGTAGCGACATGGATTGGCATTTGTTGTCGATCAACATGGAGTTCTTGCTTTGTGCAACCTCGTTTATGATGAAAGTGAAAGATAATGAATGGAATGAAAGATAATGAACATGCTTATTATGATGCAAGTAATGTTATGTACTATGTTGTATGCATGGTCATTATATGAAGGATAAAGTTAATATTTTCTTATATTATCTAAAACTAGAACTCACTCATCAAAGCTGACTTTTATGCATAATAGTTGGCAGGTAAGCTCTGATGCTAAGGATGGCTCACAGAGCTACTTGGGGAGCTATGGATGGCATTCCTGTTTATGAAATATTTGTTGTAATTTAAGAACAAGTAATATGTTTTGTTTTCAATTAATGGACAAATGTATGAGTACGATATGTTTTCAAAGTTTTAAATGAATGTCTAATTATTTTCGCTGCTATGTTTTGTTATTAAACTGATTTTATGCTATGATTAACAATTGTGAGGCTTCCCGGGAACGGGGCCTTACAAGTTGGTATCAGAGCCAAAGTTTAAGAGAATTGGGTAAACTGTTTTCAAAACCTAAACTTAAACTGAAAATGGGACCGAATAAAGGATGTCAATCCAAGTAGCTACGTGCCATCAGGTATTTTCTTAATGTTAAGCGGTATTATGTGTGCATGTTATGTGATTTATGTGCCTTTAGTAGATTTAGATATGGATGTAGTCAGGATCGGAAATACTTGGGGTATGAAGAGTAAAGTAAGTGGCTAATCACAACTGGCCACTGTAATTAGGGACTTACTATACTTGACATAAACTAAGCTATTACCTTGAATGACTGTGTTAGTATTTGAATCTTATAGCGGGTTAGAGGATGGTTGGAGGTAGATCTTCGAAGGTTTCACCAGGTGAAGGTTGTGGTGGACGTGGTGCTGGACCACGTGTCACGAGAAGCATGGCTAAAGCTGCTGAAATGGCAGTCGGAGAGCCCGAGACCCATCATCCGGAAGGCGGTGATGATAGTGCTAATCTAAGGACCGCATTGAAAGAGGCTGTCGTCGAGGGAGTTCAACAGGTCATGCAAACGATTCTGCCGTCTTTGATGACTGAGGTAATTCGGGCGGTGAAGGAGACGACTGCGATTGGAGTAAACATGAAGAGTAGAGGCGACCAAAATTGGAACGGAAAACGGGTTGAACGTGAGAGTTTCACTCCAAACAGCAAAGTTGCCAGGACGGATGACCGGCATGTGGTTACGACCGGTGCGGAGACGATGAGAGTTAAGGATCAGTCAGGGAGACGGGGAAATACAGGGGAAAGAGGTGCTTGTAGAAAATGTGGAAAAGGTCATTCAGGGGAGTGTAGAGTTGGGACCGGAAAATGTTTCAAATGTGGGGGCGAGGGCCACTATGCCAGGGACTGCAAGGCGGTAAAGTGTTACCAGTGTGGCGAGATGGGACATGTGGGAAGGGGCTGCAAAAAAGGAAAAGTAGGAGGACCAGGAACGGTTAGAGCTGGAGATAAGGGAAAGGGTGACGGTTCGAAGGCGAAGGCGAGGGAATTCAAATAACCCGTGAGGAAGCCAGGGCGGATCTAGAAGTAGTTTTAGGTATATTCCTGGTAGACCATGAATATGCTTCTGTGCTTTTGATTCTAGTGCTTGTAGGAGTTTGTGTCTGCTGCCTTTTGTCGCTTGTTGCATGATAAGTGTAGAAAGTTAGACGAGCCTTTCTATGGAGAAACAGCCATTGGTAAGTCAACTAAGGTAACTGAGGTGGTTGAGGATTGCCTGATTGAGTATAGAAGATTGTAAGTTCCCTGCTAGGCTGCATGTTATGACCTTAGGAGGTTTTGATATGGTGTTAGGCATGGATTGGTTAGCTACCTATGAAGCCAATACAGTATGTAGGGTAATTCGTCTAATAGTGCCCGATAGTAGACCTGTTGCAGTTTGTGGGGATAAGGTGTGCTGTGTATCGAAGGTCGTGTCGATAATCACAGCTGAAAAGTACTTGAGACGTGGGTGCAGTGCTTACTTGGCCTATGTAAAAGATGTGGATGCACCAGAGTTACAATTATCAGACGTGCCGGTAGTGTGCGGGTGTCCTGACGTCTTTCCTGAAGACCGGAGCAGTGTGCCGCCTAACCGCGAAATCAAATCCCAGATTGATTTGCTACCGGGAGCACAACCTTTCGCTAAAGCACCGTCTCGATTAGCTCCTTCGGAGATGGTAGAACTAAGGGACCAGTTGCAAGATTTACTGGATAAAGGCTTCATCCGACCGAGTATCTCTCCATGGGGTGCTCCGGTTTTATTCGTCAAGAAGAAAGATAGTAGCATGCGGATGTGCATTTACTATCGCGAGCTTAATAAGCTGACTGTAAAGAATCGGTATCCATTACCAAGGATCGACGACCTGTTCGATCAACTCCAGGGTGCCAGCTGGTCTTCAAGGATAGACATGCGGTCTGGTTACCACCAACTGAAGGTGAAAGAACAAGACATTCCTAAGACAGCGTTCCGTATGCGTTCTGGACACTACGAATTTCTCGTCATGTCCTTTGGTTTAACCAACGCGCCAGCTGCTTTCATGGATCTCATGAATCGGGTATGTCGACCAATGTTGGATTAATCGGTGATAGTATTCATCGACGACATTTTGATTTATTCAAAAAGTGAAGAGGAACATGCCGATCATATTCGAGAAGTATTGGAGACGCTTAGAAATGAGAAGTTATATGCTAAGTTCTTTAAATGCGCATTTTGGCTTCGAGAAGTTCAATTTCTGGGTCATGTGGTTAATCACGAGGGGATCAGGGTGGACCCTGCAAAGGTTAAAGCGGTGATGCAATGGGAACCTCCAAAGACGCATCCGAGATTCGCAGTTTCTTAGGCCTGGCAGGCTACTATAGGAGGTTTATCCAGGATTTCTCCTAGATAGCTTCTCCTTTGACTAAGCTGACCCGGAAGGACGTGAAGTATGAATGGGGTAATGATTTAGAGTTGGCTGCGGTGGTGTTTGCATTAAAGATTTGGAGGGACTACCTGTATGGGGTGAAGTGCACCATCTTCACTGATCATAAAAGTCTGAAGTATTTCTTCGAACAAAAGGAACTCAACATGAGGCAGAGGAGGAAGTTGGGATTAGCACTTACAGTTGGCGGAATTCTCATATAATAACAGTTACCATGCCAGCATTGGTATGCCACCCTATGAGATGTTGTACGGTAGGAAGTGCAAGACGCCCATGGGTTGGGGTGACATCGGGCAAAAGGAATTGGGAAACCTTGAAGTAATCGAGGTCACGATCGAGAAGTGAGATAAGATCAAAGCATTCATGAAACCCGCAAAGGATCGCCAGAAGTCTTATGCTGATAAAAGGCGTAGACCAATAGAGTTTGAAGTTGGTGACAAGGTTATGCTCAAGGTATCTCCTTGGAAAGGGATCATCGGGTTTCGAAAACGGGGAAAGTTAAGCCCAAGGTTTATAGGGCCATTCCGTATTGTCGCGAGGGTAGGGGAAGTGGCTTACAAATTAGAACTACCTGATGAGTTGAGTGGAATTCACCCTACGTTCCATGTATCTCATCTCATGAAATGTCTGGCAGATATTGATGCAGTGGTACCATTAGAAGACATTGAAGTCAATGAATGGCTTAATTATGTAGAGCAGCCGGTGGCCATCCTTGATTGGAAAGAGAAGAACTTATGGAATAAAGTGGTTCCACTAGTACGAATACAGTGGAGACACAGTAAAGGATCAGAATCTACGTGGGGGACCGAGGAGGAGATGAGGAAATTTTACCCTGAATTGTTTGATGACTGACAGGTTTCGAGGACGAAACCTAAATAAGTGGGGGAGACTTGTAACACCCCGAAAAGCCAAAACGAGTCATTAAGGATAATAGGCTTGGTTATTGGGTATTTTAATAAGGTAAAGAAATGGTCATGGGCTAAATTAGGCTTATTGGGTAGTGGCCTATGGGATTAAAGGCCCATAATCAGCCGTTAAGCACCCAAACCAGCCTTCATCTTCCTCATTGCAACGCTAGCCACCAAATTCGTAGAGAGAGAATGTAGAAAGTGAAGAAAACTCAAGATTTGGAGCTTCAAAACTTAAGGGATTGAAGATCTGGGTGTTGGAGCATCAAACAACCATTAAAGACAACAAATCCAGGTAAGAATCAACCTCTAAACCCTCCTGTAGATCAAATCCGGATTCTAGGGTTTTAGGTTTTGAAAAGTTGCAAAGAATCGCATAAAGGTCACATTTTTACGTATGAAAACATGTATAATGCTTAGATTTAGCCTCATGGATGATAAACTAAGGGTTTGGACGTAAAAAGTTGCGATTTTGGGTTAAAAATGGGTTGGTTCGTCATTTCAGCCCGTTCTGTGAAACTGGGCATTCATCCAGTGAAATTAGATATTCGTCCAGCGAAACTGTGGATCTCACTGCGAAACTATAGTTTCGCAGGTAGTTTTGCAGGCATGGTTTTCCAACGAAAGTTGGGCGAAACTGGCAGCGAAGATGCCAGCGAAACTGCCAGCGAAGGTGGTAGCGAAACTAGCAGCGAAACTAGCACCGAAAGTGTTGGCGAATCTAGCTGCGAAATTGCTGATCTTGCAGCGAAATTAGCAGCGAATTTAGGCAGAAAATTAACCCCTTAGAGTGTTTACTTTTCTGCAGGTTGTGTAGTGTGATCCTAGCCTAGAAAGCTTAGTCTAGAAGTTATTCGTGGTATCCGGGTGAGTTCTAGATCCCCTATTTATAAGTTTTCCATGTTTTGGGGCTATTATGCATACTAAATATATGTTTTTAAATGACCAAGATTTTAAGGTTTTAATAGGAAGAATGATTTTTCTATAAGCAAATGTTCTCTATAAATCTTTAAATATAAAAATTTTTCGCTGACCTGGCAGCCCGGCCCCGAACCCCGCTGTCCCGCGGAGGGTAGCTAATGTTTTATGATGACTAGTACTTGGTATGTTGTGTACTTAATAAATTAAGTATTATATATTAAAGTGGAAGATGATATTAATGAAAAGCGAAACTTAATGAATGTTACCCCCGGGCCGTTTGATGATGATAAGTCTTGCAAGCACTTTGATAGACTTCACTTATGTGAGTCTGATGTATGATGATGGATCTGTATTCATGAGCGGGCTATGTGCCTTGCAGTGTGGATCAACTGTCGGGGGTTAGCTACCGTATTCATGTGTACCGACAGGGATTGGCATTTGTTGTCGATCAACACGGAGTTCTTGCTTTGTGCAACCTCGTTTATGATGAAAATGAAAGATAACGAAAGGAATTAAAGATAATGAACATGCTTATTATGATGCAAGTAATGTTATGTACTATGTTGTATGCATGGTCATTATATGAAGGATAAAGTTAATATTTTCTTATATTATCTAAAACTAGAACTCACTCAGCGAAGCTGACTTTTATGCATAATAGTTGGCAGGTAAGCTCTGATGCTGAGGATGGCTCACGGAGCTACTTGGGGAGCTACGGATGGCATTCATGTTTATGAAATCTTTGTTGTAATTTAAGAACAAGTAATATGTTTTGTATTCAATTAATGGACAAATGTATGAGTACGATATGTTTTCTAAGTTTTAAATGAATGTCTAATTATTTCCGCTGCTATGTTTTGTTAATAAACTGATTTTATGCTATGATTAACCAACTGTGAGGCTTCCCGGGAACGAGGCCTTACACATTGTTAACTTGTGAAGCTAAATATGTTGCTGCAGCAAGCTGCTGTTCTCAAATCATCTGGATTCAACAGCAGATGCGGGACTACGGTTTGAAATTTTCTAACACTCCTATATTTGTTGATAATTCTGCTGCAATAGCCGTTACAAAAAATCCGGTCCAACATCCTAAGACCAAACACATCGGTATTAAATATCACTTTATACGTGATTGCTTTGAAAAGAACTTAATCGATGTTGTTAAAATAAATACGGATTTTCAACGCGCTGACCTCTACACAAAAGCCTCTGATAAACCACGTTTTCTATATTTGTTAGAGGTCAACGGCGTTAAAAACAAAAGTGATGTCATTCCAGAGGATGAAAATGCTTAGTCTGACAACATTTTCTTTTTATTTTCTTTTATTTTCTTTTATTTTTCTTATTTTAATATCATGTCGCGTTAAAATCCAAAAACGCAAAAAATATTTTCGGTTTTAGAATTTTAGGGCGAGAATAGGTTAAATTGGTATTAAATTAGTTGTTTTAATTTCAGTACTTAAAAAAAACGAGGGAGAAGGACAGGCTAGCTGATAGAAATGAGATCGGATATGTGAAACCGATTCAATGACTATGGAAAATGATAGTACACAGGAACAAAGCATTTGGGACTTTAATAGATTAAATTGAATTAGATGCAAAATTCAAAGTATAAGTCTGAGAAGTCTGAGCAATGTAATAGGAAAAATGATAGTAAAACTTGCTACTACTAAGGTAACACTAAGAAAGTAGATCTAGAGGTTGTTAGACCACTACATGATTTGTCGGTAGATTCAACACAATAGATGATTAGATGTCATTGGTGACTTCAATTTAAACTAAGCTGTTCAACTGACTGTGGGTTCCCACCTTATCACTGGTTAACACAATTAGTTATTTCCAATAAGGGGTGACGAGCAAATAAACGCCACAAATGTGTGCGGATGACCACAAAAAGAGCAAAGCACGAGAAAAAAATGAAAAATAAACGCAATCAACCTGATAACAAATGTTGTTGGTGCCTTACATGCAAAAAGAAAAGAAAAATGCTCTCACAAGAAGATAGGTTGTGTGCCTCTCTCCTGTGCGATGGCACTGACCTGAGGATAAGCATAACCTATATATTCAAGAATTCATTGTTGTTTGCCGCCTCTCTGCTGTGCGGTGACACTGACCTGAGGCTTGGCTTCTCTTTGAAAGCTCTGAGAATAGTTTCTTTTTGTCAAAATACCTGTAGACCGCTCAAAAATCTCCTGAGGAATGTTGATTACCATATAAGTGTGGGATCCACAAATGTTTGTTGAAATAATTAAACTGTAATTCATCACCAATGAGTGTAAAAAATCTATGTATGGATTTAAGAGGACAAGTATACTAACAATCATCGTGAGCAGCAACTCTTGAAAGTCCAAATCAATGTGTGCATCTTATAGTACCAGTATGATTTCTTAAACTTGCTAATGACTCTCGATGAAAACAAAGAATCTAGCATCAAAAGTAATTGGTAACATGTCCTAAATGATTTGAAATACCTGTATGATTCCATAATCAATCATACCAGTTATGGTCACAATAAATTGAAGTTGTACTGTTCTAGAAAGAAATCTGCTAGATATCTATCTTAAAATTTCAACCTCACACAAAATCACAAAAATATGATCAGTTTCATCTTTTAGTGTTAGTTCTCTTATTTTGCTCTAACTTTGAGTCAAATTCAGTTTTTAATCATCGGACTATGCCGTGGAATTCAATCTGGGATTTAATCACTTAAAAAGGGTCACGTCTGAGGTGACCACACGTGTATCAAATGTCAAATGGGTCACTTCTGAGGTGACAAAATGTTCTACTGTTAAAAGGATCACGTCTGAGGTGATCAAATATTTCAAAAGTTAAAAATGATCATGTCTGAGATGATCAAATGCTCGTAACGTTTTACCAAGACTAAAAAGGGATAAATGTAAAATGTTCATAAAGTCAAACTTATAAGAATGAGCCATTCGCACGACTAGACCATAAGTATGGACCAGCCGTACGATTGAGCCAGAAGAATGAGCCCAATCGCACGACTAAGCCTCTCGTATGGCCCAGACGTGCGATTGGACCATCAGCATGGGCAAATTCATGCGATTGGATCATCAGAATGAACCAATCGCACGAATAGAAGCAACCGGATGGGGTCGTCGCACGACTGAAACCCAGTCGCACGACTGATGCTGAAAGATTGAGTCAATTGCACGACTGAGTCTCAATCGCATGAACCAGATGTGCGATTAGGTCCAGTCGCACGACTGAAGGAAACCCAAGTATAAATCGAGGGGGAGTCGGTCGCAAACCCTACTCTGCCCAAATTTCGTTTGATTATTCTTAGACTGTGATTACTACCTTTTAACGATTTCTGGTGACTCAACAGGTAATGTGCAACGATTTCCAGTCAAAGTTCAATCGATCCATCCTCAAAAGAACGAAATTAAGCCCTAAAAGTTAACCGAGACTAGAATGACTAATAAACTGATAAAAGTAAGTAAAATGTTAAAACAAAGGTCATTAGGTGCTAAGTCGGGTGATTGCGAGTCTAGTGAGCCAAACCACGACGTCTAACATTACGATTTGCTCAAAATTTGATTTTGGATGGAACAACAGTCTGCCATGCGAATAGGCACCCGGATGAACTTCAATCGCACGACTGAGCTGGGCATATGGCTCAATCATATGACTGCATCATGCAAATGAGTTCAGTCGCATGACTAGTTCAACCGTTTGGGATAGCATACGACTAAGCCCAGTCGCATGCTCAGTCGTGCGTATGAGCTCAATCGCACGACTAAACTTCAGTCACACAGTTCATTCGCACGACAGACCAGAAAGATTCAAATTTAGGAAATTCAAATGGCTATTCACTTACACACACTAACGTCTATCCATACTGTGTAACAGATGGCGAGTCGCTGAACCATGAACACAAAGCATAACATATGTGCTCACCTGGATTTGACTTCAAGGAATGCTGCAGAGTTCTCATGCATCATCACATTCCTACAGAGATATAGGATATTCCGAGCTATCTCGACACCATGTACTCCCTACCACTCAGTCCAACAGGCTATCTGGGAAAGCGCTGTGGTAGACAGGTCCTCTGAGCCCCATTGCATCAGGAGCTCGATATTCGGCAAGGCTATTGAGATCACGGAGGAAGATCTCCGGACTGTTCTAGAGTTTGGGGATAATGCTGATTGTCCCACCCGATTACACCCACTTACTGTTCGAGGATGTTTCATGAGGGCTAAGTACTCTAGGGACATCAACGCAGGTGTGCTCAACAAGAGCAACCTGTGCCCCCAGTTCAAGTACCTCGCCCATGTGCTGCTCAAGTGCATAGCTTCTTGGAAGGGAAGGTTCGACGAGCTTTCCGATCAGATCCAGAATGCTTACGCAGCGTTGGTGGTGAACCACCCATTCAGCTTCTCTAGGATGATCGTCACCTATCTGGTAGAAAACATTGAGGGGAAGGGGAAGGAGGGATTTTGTATGTACCCTAGATTCATGCAGATGATCATTGATCAGAAGCTCCCTCAGCTACCTAAGGAGAAGGAGGACGCGGTGGTGCTTTAGGTGATGGACGATACCACCTTGTGCGGGATGAAGGTCTACAGGGGGAAGCATGTGAAACCCCCTGTGAGACGATTGTTTGGACATCTTGCACGTGAAGACTATGTGGTGCCGTCATGGAGGAAGTGGCGCCACGATGACAGCGATTCTGATACAGAGCAGATTGTGATTCCTGATGATGACTCCGATGATGATGACAGTGGCGATGGTGGAGACTCTGGCCTCGCTTCATCTAGGGCCACCACTGCACATGTTACACCTCCACCATCCACTCATGGAGATGCCACCACACCCAGTTTCCATCAGGATTTCAGACTTGATGAGGAGGAGGAGAGTGATGATGAGCCGTTAACGAGAATGGTGGGCAGCAGGGTGGTTGCCACCGGGCATGGGATAAAGGCGGTTGGAGGACGCCAAGCTGCGTCTGGGGAGACTACTAAAGATCCCACTTATGCCCCAGACCAGCTCAACATCCCAGGGGGAGCATCCTCCTCGAGGGGTTCGAGGAAGAAGAGAATGGCTCAACCATATGGGATGAAGCCGAAAAGACGGAGGTTCACGCTGATTCCTACCTCCACCACCACTGCCACCATATCTACCACCACCACTCACTCACCCACTACGACAGCTACTACCACCACTACTACCTCCTCACCCACCATTACTACCACAGCCACTCCACCACCTATCTACACTCCACCCAAAAAGACCATCATGCTCAAACTCAAAGGCACAAAGGATGAGCCTCTAAAGATACGAGAGGGAGATGGTGATGATGATGATGATGATGGTGAGGATGAAGAGGATGATAAGAGAATGAGACAGAGGAGGAGAGGATGAAAGTGCAAGAGATGGAGGAGATGATGAAGAAGGAGGGATGCACTGCATCGGTGCCACCAAAGCAAGAGAGAGGCGGACCAAGAAAAATCAACATCAGGGTGCCTCAACATCAGCCCCGACTGCAGAAGACAATGATTCAAGACAAAAGTAATGACTAGATGTTCCTGTATTTTGAACTTTTGTGTAATGATAATGTATTAAAAATTATGAAATGAATGTTTATTTATATAATTTATTATTTAACTGTCTTGATTATCTACTAATGATGATGTGTTACATGTTTTAAATCAAGCAAATCCACAATATCACGAGATGAATACGATGTTGCTCCCTTCAGTAGATCAACTCTCAACTCACAATGATACTTGATCTGCAAGGGATTGTCAGGAGGTCTGTGAGTTACAATACAAAAAAGGAGAAATAATTCACGATCTTACTAATGAGCAACTGGCTGAAATGTTCCGACTGAATCCAGATGATATCGTGAAGGATGCTCCTACAGTTGTCATGGATAGTGACGATGAGCTTAATGATATGGATGAGATTGAATTGAAGATGTCACAGCACAACATTATCCAGAGTATGCTGACAACGAGGAAATATAGTCCCCCAATCTGGGTGACACTCTTGTCAGTGATACATTTGCAATACTAAATAAGATGGAGCAGGAGTCGGAGAAGAAGGAAGATCAAGCCCCAGCCTCAGACACTAATGTCAACATCAAAAGGGCTGAAGGGTGGCATGTTTTGCAGAGATCAGAGCCCAACACAGTGCTTCAATGCCTAGTACCTACACCAACCTCTATAAAGTTAAGAAGCATCTGAAGGTGTTAGGAAAGATTATAGCGTGGGCATATTTTGATAATCTAAATGTTTATGCTATCAAGAGAGAGTAGGGAATCAAGTACTTCAGATTCCCACATGATCTGAAGCGTCTACCCGGTTTTGAGCTTAACCAGCTGGCCAAATTGAAGCTGTTATATGCTGACCTTCGAAAGATGTTAGGCTGGTTTGAAGCAGCTTTGAAGAGAGAGTACCACACCAGGTGGGTCAACTTCAAACCTCAACAACCAACGAGGTATATCAGAAGATCTGAAGTTGATGCCATTACTGGGAAGCCAAAGATTGTGCTGAAGTGGAGTCCTCCGCGCACAATGTCGAGAATCCCTCTATGGGAAATGCCTCAGGACTTCACTCCACACTTTAAATGGTGGTACTATGATTGGAGAACAGGTGAGGCGGTCATAGTTTTGAACAGAGCTGGAAATATGGAAACAATCAGGGTGTTTGACCCAATGTGGCTCACTAACTTGTCGGCTAATGATGTTTACACCTTATACAAGTGGCCACTGTTCTATGACGCGCAAGACATTATACAAGCCCTCCAGTTTCAAAATGTTATAAGGCTCTGTTTCGCATTTGAGATACATGCTGGAGCTACAGAGAGGAGAAGTACAAGAAGTTTGAAGAACTGATGAAGAATGTTTGACAATAGAGTAAACTAGGTCCAAGGGGGAGTTTGTAGATACATGTGTACCTAGTTTAGGAGATCAAATGTAAAATGTCTTTCATTTCTTACATATATTTAATAGAATGGGTACCGAATGATATACAATGTTTGATTGTGCTTATAATGTTGAATATTTCATTGCTTATTATATAATAACGCATGGTTGAACTAACAATATAGGTTTGTGGTTGTTTACATAGATCTTAGTCAAGAATGGTTGAGAAATATGTTTAAACTTAGTCATGTGAAGTTCTTATGCGAATGGCCCATGCTAATGGACCATACGCATGAGCAACTTCATGCTAATGAACCAGTTGCACGACTGAACCAGGAGACTGGATCAGTCGCATGATTATGACATGAGATTGACTATATCGCATGACTGAAGCCTCAGTCGTGCGGATGGAACAATCGTATGACTCACTAGCATGACTGAACCATACTAATGGTTCAGTCGCATGAATGAGAAACCCTAACCTATAAATACAACTTAGTTCATGGAAAAATAAAACAATTCGAATCCCTACGTACTAAATCGTACCTTAGCCATCCAGAGACCTCAGAGAACCTGTTCCAAGTTCATAGATCACATTGAATCGTATTGCAATCGTTCTTAACGTTTAGATTCATTCTAAGATCGATTCTATGTGCGTTCTCACTATTTGGATCGCAATCAAATAGGATTCCGCACTATTAGAGTTGGTATACGCGTAAATTAGTTAGCACTCCGTCCGTACACGGTCCTTACAATAAATAGCCTAATTGTAATTAGGATAGGTTAATGGTTGTATGACCAATTGATTGAGGGATTACTTGTAAAAACTATTCATTTGCAATCAATAGAGATCAAAGGGGTTTTGATTATGTTTATATTATTTTGATATGAAATCTTCATGTTATTTGATTCAAGTGTTCAAAGTGGGTTAACACTTAGTCTCGGAAGACTAAGTTCTACCTTCAAAAGTTCTTCATACTTGAGCTTCAAAAGATCTTTGACTTGTCTTTGGAAGAGCAACTTTGTCTTCAGAAGACCTCATTAAATGTACTCAAAAATATTCTAAGTGTTGTTTTTGTTGCATCAGTCTTATACGATCCAACAAACTCCCCCTAGGTTGATGCTATCAAAACTTCACTCCTTTCTACTCCTCAAAGTCTTCAACACCAGGGAAAGCAGATATTGGTTAGTCTCTTTGTTCTTCCCTAATATGGTGGTGAGGAGCTTGTATAAGTCATTCGTGGATAGTAAGTCCAGACTATTGCTTTGAATGACATGTACACTTTGTTGTGCACCTCTAAAGAGAGTAGTTAATAGGAATTGTAGTCTTATTTCCATCTTGCTATAGGATCAGAAGATGGGCCTTCAACCATCTGTAAGGATGTTCTTCCTTGAGTGGTTGCACCTTTTTCTTCTTCATTTGCTCTTATCTTCAACTCTTCTTCCGTCTTTACTTTCTTTGTAAGCTTATCAAGATGAAGATTGCTTAGATGATTTACGATGTGAGCAGCTATCCAAGAGTTGGAGGGGTTGGAGAATGGTTTCTCTGCTAATTCAGAAATGTCAAATATGCTGGAGTGTAGCAGAGATGGTGTATTAAGTCTATTGACTTCACCATTCTACCTTTCCACAACAAAGCTGGGTGAAGGTTCGTCAAACCTCCACTAGACAATTTGCCTTCTAGGATTGAGGGGATTAGTTGGCAGCTTGTCCCCTTACCTAGTGTCCAGCAGAGTCACCAGCCATCTTTTTAACTTCATCTCTTCTTCTTTAAGTGTGCCTGAGTTGGTTGCAAGAAGTTTGAGAACTTGGTCGAGTGTTCGCCTAGGCAGATCAAGGAATACATCTCTTATGAGGGAACAGGAAGAGCCATCGATGTATCTTATCTTAAGGGACTATTCCTCTCTAGAGATGTCGCTCAAGGTTGTGCAGTCGGTGAGCTTCCTTTTGATCTCTTTGAATTCTTCTAAGGAAAGCGGCTTAGATGGTTAAGAAGATGGTTTAAGTAGTCATTGGGTTCTGGGTAGTGTTTTGTGTTTAAGGATAGGTAGTGGTGGTGGTTGTTGAGAGGCAGTGGTTGATGGTGTGGTTCAGGGGTGTAAGTTTTGGTTGTTGGTTCAGTCTTGATGGGAAAGGGAAGAGGTATCGGCATGGATTTTGTTGATTGTGGTTTGGGTACTAACTTCTGACATGGGTGAAGCCATGGGTCTTTTCGGATGGTAAAGGGAGGAGGTATCGGCATGTCGATGCATGGTCTTTTTAGACATAGGACCCACTTGTCTGCCGGTGAAGCCATGGGCTTTAAGATAGGCTTTCATCCAAGCTTTATCTCCCACCTTCTTCGCAGCTGCAAGTTGGGCCTCTTCCTCCTCCTTCTTTTTCACCCTTAACTTTTCCCTGGCAGCCCTCTTCCTCTCTTTGTTGATTTGATCTTGTTCTTTATGGAAAAGAAACAAGAACATATCATGTGAATGAGGGGTTAACACCTCCAGAGAATAGCCTCTTGTGAAGAGAAAGGCTATTCTCTCCATCCTCTCCCTTCTCAATGCCTCCTTTTACCTCCCCTCCTCCTCTAAGGCCGACCTTAATACTTCCTCCTTTTCTTTTTGCAGCAAGGTTGCCATCTTTATCTTAACAGGTTCATCAAGTGGGAGTAGAAGTATTTCTTTATTGTCTACTCCCAGGCTGATGAGCTTGTCTATGACCTCCACTCTCCTTTTATTGTTTATACTTTCTTGAACGATTGCTAGTGCTTTGCTGCTTGCGGCCAACAACTTCCCATTATCAATTCTTCCTTTCTTCTTAAGCTTCTCCAGCTTTTCTTCCTCTAGGAGTTCCTCAGCAGTCACCTTCTTTTTTCCTTTAGGATCAGAGGAAGATTTAGCCTTTGGAGACTCAAGTTAAGAGGATTCATGTTGGGGAGAGTGGGGTTGAACTTATAGTGCTTGTCATGTTTGAGATAGAGGAGTTTTAAGGAAGTCCTTAATGTTTACCTCAGAGGGTAGACCAAGAATGGCCTCTATGATGAACATGTCATCGGACAAGGAAGATAGTTCAATTATTTCTTCCGTAGGTTGGATTTCTGCTTCAGAAGTAATTGGAGTTGCACTACCTGTCCCTTATAACTTAGTTGCTGGGCCATCAGTCTGTATTTCTCCTTTAAGTTAATCTCAGGTTCAATATAGACCTTAGGTTGACCAATTTCCTCCTCTGAGGTAGGTGGTGCACTAAGTCTTTAAAGCTCTTCAGCTCCAAAGTAGGCAAAGGTTACATCAGGGGAGGGTTGTTCAAGGGAGGAGTCTACCTAAAATTTGGTTAACAATCTGTTAAGGTCAATAAACATCCTTGGATCCACTTGAATAGTAATAAGAGGTGGTTGAGCGAATATGGTTGCGTGGTGTTGCTGTGTGGCGTAAAAAAAAGAGATGGTAAGGCTGGGTTCCATAGGCTTTGTTTTTGTACATTCTCCTCCTTTAAGGTAGAATCATCTTGAGAACTAGATGATCTAGAAGAAGAACTTAAAGAAACCTGAATTGGTACATGCCTAACAGACTTCTCAATCTGTTTCTCAGCTAGTTGAGCCTTGAGATTTTCAATCTCAAGTTACTGAGTGGTAGACCTATCCTCTAAAGTCTTAACCTTTGATTCAAGGTTTTGAGACTTTAGAAAGTAGGTCTTTGACGGGAAGTTGCCGACTACTCTCCTATTCTTTTGAAGAATCATTGGGAGATGAGATAACATACCTAATATGTTTATCATCGCCACTAGTTGTGGTTTCTTGGCGCCTTTGTTTCCCTTGCGTACTCTTGTGTCTTTTAGAGGCATCAATTGGCAAGGTTGATGTAGACCCAGTCTCACTTATGTTACCTCTGTCCTGAGAGGCTAATGAGACACTCTCAGTAGTTGCAACTGAGTCTACATGAGTCACCTCCCCTCCGATTAGACTAATCTCAGTTTGGGCTAGCTGATGCGGGCTAGATATCAGAGGTTCTCTAAGGCTCAGTTGATCTTGAGAGTGGTGAGGAAGATCAACATATTGGCCCTGATGAAATAAGATATCTTTATCAGATTGGGTTAATAGGCAAGAAAGGATACATAGGTTATATCTAATGACCCGGGACCTTGGTTTGCACCTAATGGCTCCTCTGCAATAGCAGCTGAGCTAGTGATGTGGCTGTCTCTTTTAGGCTGCTCACAAAAGCGTTGAGACTGACCTTGAGGGCTTATGACTTGGGTGGCGGGCTCATCAGGTTGAGACTGAGGAGACATAACACTGATATTGAGGTCAATTGTGGAGGATACTTGGACCTCTGGCTAAGTGGGTGCCCTGAGTTCCACTCTAGCCTTTTTGATTTGAACATAGGGGACTTGTTCAATCAGAGTAGATTGAACAAGGGTTCGTTTGGGGCATCTTATGTATGTGATTTTGATTGGGTGGGAAGAAGTGATTGGGATTATAGGGGTGGTGGCTGGTGTGGGTTCTTCACCTGCTAGGTTTGTAGGGATGTCACCAGAAGTCGTTGGCTCAATCATACCCAGAAAAAGATTTTTGAACCTTCGAGTGAAGTTGGTGGACACCTTTTTTAGTGTTTTGAAGATGCCCGACCTTATGTGAGGGACCAGTAGAATGTCTTCATATTGTAGCTTATCTTGGTCAAGCTCAATGTTGATTATGTGTTGAAAAAAACGCGGATACATATAGAATGGATCCCTGGTGGGATTGCCTCTTAGAATGTTCAGCACAAATCATGAGTAGTTGAAATGAAGACCTTTGACCAACCCATGAACTAGGCAGCCCAAATCATACGGGATTTGATCCCATACCCTTGATTTGTTGGAGAGGCTGTGCTGGACTATGTGCAACAAGAACTTCTAGTTGTAAGAGAAGTTGAACTTGTAGACAGTGGACTTACTCACATCTTCCGCCATATCCCATCTAGATGTAAGTGTGATCTAAACCAGACTTGGGGAATTCAATGGGGGCTCTTTCATCATGGAGTTCCAGATGCTCCCTGATGGTTGTTTCAGAGATGATGATCTCCTGTCCGCAGATCCTCGATCTCATGACCCTTTCATCATTAAGAAGTTCATTTTGACCATTGGCCCAGAATTCGGCCATGTGGTTTGAGTAGACGGTAGGATTAACAGTGAGGGCAGTGAAGTATACAGATTATGACAAACATTTGAGAATGGAGGCAAAATCCTTATCCCTTTAAGAATCAAGGATGGCAACTTGGTTATGTTGGGGATTCAAGGCCATTGTTGTGAAGGTATTGTTTGATTGAAGGAATCTAAGAGTGAATGGAGAAGAAGATAATGGAAATTGGGGGCTGTTGGAGAGGTAAAGAAAGTAAAGAAACAAATTCGGAAGTTTTTTAAATTGGGTTAAAAGGACAAACCAATAAGGTGAAATGACGGTTTAGGTATCGATTTGACAAGGGCAGTAAGATAAACCATATAACATATTCTGACAATCATCAATAAAATCTTACTATTACAGAGTGTGGCCCAAAGATTTCCGATACACAGTTAGAGTTTTCTTCCAAGAGTAAAGTTGCTTCCGAGAGAAAACACTTGTGTTTCTCAGGAGTGTCTTTCGAGGCCACTTGTACTTCCGAAGGAAAACAATGTCTCAAACACAAATTTGCTTCCGAGAATGTGGTCTTCCGGGAAAGAAAGTTTCGAAGTTTCGGAAGTGAATTTGATCTATGATCAAATTTTCTTCCGAGGCGAAAAACTCTTCGGAAGAGAATACTTGCGCAGAGGAACTTGCTTTCGGAAGACAGATAAAGATCTCTTCCGAGGGTAAATTTCTCTTCGGAAGAACTCATACTTAGAATTTTTAGAAGAAAACCTTTTGTTAATCATCTCAATAGCTGTGATTAAATACTTCATTCTTTGTTTATCAAAAGCTTAGGTGAACAAGTCAGCATATTGTTCATTTGAATTGACTTTGACTAGTTTAACTAAGTTTTTCTCATTAATATCTCAAATAAAATAGTACTTGATGTTAATATGCTTTGTCTTGGAGTGCTTGACTGGATTTTCAGTGATAGAAATTGCGCTCTTATTGTCTATGTGGATAGGAGTCTCCATGAAGTTTAAACCATAGTCTAACATCTAATTTTGAATCCATAGCAGCAGAGCACAGCAGCTTGCACCAACAAAGTATTTAGCTTCAGTAAGTGATGTAGAGACGCATGATTGCTTCATGCATTGCCAGGAGATGATCCTTCCACTAAGAAATTGGCATCCTTCTGATTTGGATTTCTTGTTAATGTTGCAGCCATCATAATCACTGTCAATATAACCATATAGATTGAAATCCTTATGCTTAGGATACCAATGACCCAGTTTGGGAGCTCGTTTTAGGCATCTAAGAATTTGCTTGGTAGAAATTAGGTAAGACATCTTAGGAGCGGCCTGATATCTTGCAAAGATGCAAGTTGGAAATATGATATTAGGTTTGCTTGCAGTGAGATACATCACAGATCCAATAATTGCCCTGTATTGATGCTGATCAGTATCCTCTCCTTTACAATCAGGACAAAGATTGTGATTTCTGGTTATTGGAGTCTTGGCTGGCTTACAAATTTTCATCTCAAATCTTTCATCTCAAATATTTCTAAGATGTCCTTTATATACTTGGGTTGATTTATGAAGAACCCTTCTTCCATCTGCTTCACTTGAATCCCAAGGAAGAAATCCATCATTCCCATGAATCTCATCTCAAACTTATTTCTCATGATGGTTTCTCATTGCACATTTGGTCATTTGAGGAACCAAATATAATGTCATCAACATAGATTTGTACATGCTACATGTCCTTCCCAGACTTCTTTATGAACCATGTCTTGTCTATGGTGCCTCTGATATAGCCATTCCTTAATAAAACTGAGACAGTGTCTCATACTACAGCCTAGGTGCCTGATGCAACCCATAATGAGCTTTATCCAGTTTGCACACATAGTTGGGGTGCGGTAGGTCTTCAAATACATGTGGCTGACACACATAAACTTCTCTATCGATATCCCCGTATATGGATGCACATTTGACATTGTTGATAGACTGTGAAGTTATTGGATGCTGCAAAAGTGAGGAAGATTCGCACAGCCTAAAGTCTTGAAACTGGTGCAAATACATTTATGTTCAAGCTTTCAAGACTTCTAGTAGTGGGAGCATGATCGTCATGACTTCTTGGAGAAATTGAAATAGGTTTGGGTAACTCAAACAGTTGATCATCATAAGAGTCACCTTTGTGACACAGGGTGGGGAGAGCTTTGTCCTTTATTGCTTGGAGTAGCATCTAGACTCTGGCCAGAGAGAGGTTGTGATACACCTTCACGAGCAGGTGTTTCACTGAGGGGATGGATTGTTGAAGTTGCTGGTTGTGAGACAGAGCTTACAGGTTCTGTCACTGGGCTTTCAGTCAAGGTTTTCCCTTTGAAGCTAATCTTAGGGTCCACCTCAACATCTAATTGACCAATGATATTGCCTTCTTGCATTTGTCTTCTTGTTTTAAATACTTTAGCAATCCAGTCTTGAATCCTTTGAGCCATCCTATCAGTTTGCCTATATTCGGTTGGATTGGCAAGTGGCATGTTAACCAGGTCAAGACGTTAATAGTAGTTAAAGGTCTTAAAATTAAAGACTTCTTCGTGTCCTTAAACTCTTTGAAGTATGAGGGCTCTTCTATCAGCATCATACCTCCACCCAATAATGTAATTAGAAGCTCCTTGGGATGGAGTTGACATAGACCTTGGAATTCACTCCTCAAAGAGACTCTGAATGAGGGAGTCCAGTGAGTCCATATCAATGTGAACTTAAGAAGGTTGCTGAGCATGGACAACTACAAGTGAGGATGGTGAGTCCTCAATGTCCATACTCTGTGAAGAACTTCCAGGTTATGTGACTACTATGACTTTCTCCCCCTTTTTGGTAGCATCACCCAGTTGAATAGGTGAGGTAGGAGTTAGGTCAATTACATCCGTAGGTTCTTGTGTTCATGTTCTCTTAAAGGTCTCCTAGCTAGTTTTTCCTTAAGATAAGATATCTCAAGTTACTAATCATTGACCCTGTTTTGTAAGATCGTCACTTGAGATTCATGGTGACTAACCTTAGAGACTAAATAGGAGCATGTTTGTGATAATTTTTGGACCTTTAGTCTCATGTTCCCCTCATATTTATCAGAAGAATCATTAGGGGATGAGAGAATCAGACCAAAATCTTCTCTCTCACCACTAGCATCGTGTTCTTGGCTGTTGTATTTCCCTTGCTCACTGACAACTTCAATTGCAGTGTCAATGGGCTAAGTTGCCATGGTTGAGGTCTTGAAGATGTAATCACTTTCAAAAGTGAGAGCCTCTTCCATATGGACCTCCTGAATAGGTTCAGGGAGATCCACCTCAATGATGGGTGAATGATGTGGGCTAGACATAGGAGAGGCATGAACACTCATCTCTCTTTAAGTAGGGGAGGAGTAGAGAGACTCATGGTACTCACTGAATCCTATGTCTTCATCATCATAGAATTCTAGGTTGGGAATGGGTTGGTTTAGATCTAGAGGTTGGGGATGGTAACTTTTCCCTGAAGGTTGTTCACTTGAGTGTTAAGACTCAGAGTGAAGGCTTAAGGCTGATTGGATAATGAGTTCATCAGGCTGAGCATGAGGAACCTCAGCACTGATTCTTGATGAGATGGGAGTGGTTTGTTTCTCAGGAGAACTGGGAGCTCAAGTGTCCACTTCTTCCTGTATGGGTGATGATATGGGGGCCTGTACAAGCTCAATAGATTGAGCAGGGGTTCGTTTGGATTTTCTTTGGTAGGTGAGGATGATTTGTGGCTGTTTAGATGGTTGAGAGGTAGCAGGTATGGGTTTAACACTAGCTTGTGTTGGTAGGTTGTCACCTTGAGCAATGAGCTCTAACATTTTTATGATAAGGGTTGTTTCTACCCCAGAGAAGCCTACAGTTGGCTTCTGCATAGTCTTAAAGATGCAGCGCTTCATCAGTCTAAATTTAAGAATATTTCTTGTCCCCCTCAACTGTGAGCCCAGTTCACAGTTAAGACAGTTAAGAATGTGTGGAATATATCTAGGGAACATATAATACTGTAAGGAGTCCAAATTTGCAACTAAATTTGTATAAACAAATTGAGAGTACCTAAATCTGACCCCTAGACCATTCCATGGACTATAAATGAGAGATCTTCAGGAATATGGTCCCATCCTCCATGCTTGTTTGATTAGCTGTGGATGACCATATGGAGTAGGCACTTCCATTGGGATGAGAGCTTACCTTTCTTGAAGATTTTTACAGAGAAATTCCGTCATATCCCATCTGCTCAAAGGATTGATTTATAGCTTCCTTTGGGAATGACAACTCACTTTTTTCATCATCATGCTGAAGATGGGTGTTGATGATGACCGGAGTGATGAAGATTGTCCTCCCCTGCACTATGGTAGACAGTACCTTCTCCCCATCCATAATGACCTCTTGGTAGGTCTTCCAGAATTCTAACAACTGATCCACATAGAGTGGAGGATCAATGGTAAGGGAGGTGAAGTAGTTGGACAAAGAAAGGAGCCGCCAGACCTCTGAGAAACTTGGATCTTTCTCAGAGTCCAACAGAGCAACCTAATTATGTTGCATGCGGAGTTGTATGGAAAATCAGGGTTGTTTCTGCGGTTGAGGTTGGCCATTTTAGAATGCTTAGAAGTGAAGGAATATAAGAATAGAGGGGTTTGTGGGTGAATTTAGGTTTTGGACAAGTTCAGATGAAGAAGATAGTAAAAGAGGGGGGAACCATTGGGTATATATATGAAATGGGTCTGAGACAAAGTTAATGAAAGAGGATAACTTTTGACATCTGGATGTCGCTCCCACCTCTGAAAATGTGCCCAAATGGTAGTTTTCTTGGAAGTCTAAAATCTTCTGAAGGTTATTTTACTTCGGAAGATATTTCAAAGAGTTTAGAAAATTTAGATTCGGAAGAAATTTGTACTAGGAGAATTTTATTCAAAGAAGAATAAAACTTCCGTGACCAATTTGCTTTCGGAAGAAAAAATGTTCTTCAAAATCATACAAGTACTCAAAAACAATTTAAGCTTCGAAAGATATTTTGGAAATTTCTTCCGAAGGTAAATTCTCTGAAGAAATTATTTGTTTTTGAAGACATAAGTTTCTTCCGAAGGTAAATACATATCTTCCAAAGAATAAAATGATCAAAATTTTGCAAAATCTAAGGAATCTCTTTTAAAAAGATTTTTCTTCCAGAGAAAATAAGGGCTTATGAAGGTGATAAAATAGACAACTTAGGACACACAGGTTTTAGAAATAATATGAGGTAGATTTAAGAAAAGCTACTCAAAGTTAATCATCCAATAGCTAATACAAGGTACTTAAATCTCTGTTCATCAAAAGCTTTGGTGAACAGATCAACATATTGTTCATTTGAGTTAACTTTGACCAGTTTGAGTAAGCCTTTTTTAAAGTTATCTCTAATCAAATGATACCTGATGTTGATGTGTTTTGTCCTTGAGTGCTGCACAGGATTCTCTGTTATAAAGATAGCATTGTTGTTGTCTATGTGGATGGGTGTATCCTTGAAGTTAAAGCCATAGTCCAGCATCTGATACGGAATCCAAAGCACTTGAGCACAGCAGCTTGCAGCAGTAATGTATTCAGCTTCAGCAGTTGATGCAGACACACAGGATTATTTCTTGCATTGCCAAGAGACCATCCTTCCACCAAGGAATTAAAAACCCTTTGATGTAGACTTTGCAGTCATGTTGCAGCCACCATAGTCACTATCTGTGTATGCATACAGATTGAAGTCAAAATTCTTTGGATACCAATGTTCAAGTGTTGGAGCACCTTTGAGATATCTAAGAATCCTTTTAACAATAACAGGTGTGACATCTTGGAGCTGGCTTGATATCTTCCAAAAATACATGTGGCAAACCTGATATCAGTCCTAGTAACAGTGAGGTACATAAGAGACCCAATCATAGCCCTATAAAGATGTTCATCTACACACTCCCCCTCAAGATTAGGTCCAAGGGAGTGATTTCTGGCTATAGGTGGTTAAACAACCTTACAATCAGTCATGCTGACTCTTGTAAAGATGTCTTGTACATACTTTATTGGATCTAGAAAGGCTGGTGCAACCAAAACCAAATCACTTAGACTATTTTGGTGCAACTAATAAAGGACTTTCGAAGCTAAGTGTGGAACTTCCGAAGGAGAAGGAGTTCTTCCGAAGACAAAGTGTAAGATCAACTTTCGAAGGAAAACTCCAACTTCCGAAGACAAAGTATTCACTTCCGAAGATCAAGACTTAGAAGAAAAGATCAGAAGTCAATTTTCGAAGTATGAAGAAATGAAGAAGTCCTCAAGCCTTGGAAGAAGTAGCCTCTTCCGAAGTATAAGTGGCTTCGGAAGAACTTGTTCTTCTGAAGCCAACTAACTTTCGGAAGACACTATTATGAACCAGTGGACATAAGTATGGTCTCTCTGACACTCCGCTGGAGACCTCAGAGATACTGCATGGCGTTTTCTCAAAAGCCATGTAGTTGACCATACTTTATTCCATTGTTCACCTTTATCTGTTAATACAGTTGCCAACTTTAGTTGGTGACAAAAGGTAAGTCATGGACACGTCATGACAACCATATCTTAGATAATACTTTATCTAAGATACCTTAACTTTAGCATTGTAGTATATGCTTTATTCTTAGGTTTTCAGCTGGTATGAAAGTATATCCGGCTGTAGGTAGCAGTATATATAGTTTCTCATTGAAACTCATGTAGCAAGCTTGTAAGAATCTTGTAACACTTTGAGTTGAGAAGTAATTTATACAAGTGCCTTGAAAATTATTTCTTGTGTTCCTTGATACTTATTATATTATTATCAACTCTTACAAGAGATTCTAACTTCATCTAATCCGAGTGTAGTATAAGTGAGTTTGAGAGAAATCCAAGTGCTAAAGTGACAAAACCTGATCCTGTAATTGGTATCAGAGATTTTTAGGCTCTTGATTGGGTGATCTTACCATCCTAATCAACTTGTTTTTTTCACTCCTCCTTACACCACACTTAAAATGGCCCTCAACAAGTCTAAAGTAGAAATGGGGACGATGACTAAAGCACCCATCATCACCCCTGAAAACTTTAGGTCATGAAGCAGACACATGGAAGGCTTCATCAGGTATCAAGACAGCAAGATATGGCAATCCATTGTCAATGGCCCGTACAAACCAAACGTGGCAGCACCAGGTGGACACGGTGCCATGATAGAGAAAGCCGTTGAAGACTACTCTGATGAGGACCGGAAGAAGCTGGACATTGAAAGCAATGCAATGACTGTTCTCATGACTGCAATACCTAACTCCATCATGGTGGGATTTGAGCATTGCATGTCAGCCAAAGAACTGTTTGATGAACTTGTTCATATCTACTCCAGCTCCAATGACTCCAAGAAGGACTCACTTAAGCAGCAGTTCAAGAACTTCACCTACATTGCTGGAGAGACCCTCAGCCAGCAATATTTCAGGTACATGGACCTCATTTCTTCTCTTCAGTCAGACCTCATAAGAATGTTCATGAGTGCACTCCCCAATAATTGGATGTTCTATTGTGTCTCTATCTAGAGGACAAAAAATCTGAACACTCTCACCATGACTAAACTCTATGGCATCCTTGATGGATACCATTTGGAAATGGAGAACAAGAGAGGCCATCATGCAAGCAGACGCTTGAGTCTTCCTACTAGCAACCCTTTAATGGTTGCTGAAGGCTGAGAACTCACCCAACCTCAACAATACCTGACATACACCCAGCAGCCATCCTGTTCTTCCGGGCCATACATCATATTTCCTGAGACTCCAAGGTCTCAACAGGCTCAGCAAAGTTCCTTTCAGGACAGTTGTGCCTTTGTCTTAGGAAGTGGGCACTCTAGTGACTATCAGTATTGCTTTGATGATCTAGAGTGCTTCAACCCAGATGATGTGGAATATGTGGACATAGTCCAACAAATGGCTCTTTTAACATACAGAGCAAAGAAGTTCTTCAAGATAACTGGAAGGCAATTTCTCCAGAACCCAACCAATAGCAAATTTGGGTTTGACAAAACTAAGGCCAAATGTTACAACTATAACCAACTTGGTCATTTTGCAAGGGAATGAAAGGCTCCCAAGTCAAATCCGGGAACCCCACAGGCCTCCACACATCACTCTACACCAAAGCCGACTGGAAAGTCAACAGAGACAGCTGCAATGGCTCAATAAGTTGACTGGAGCTTTATGGTACAGGATATGACTCCTACTCAAGCACTCATGGCTGGAACAGACGATAATAAGGTATATGAACATCTCTGTACTCCTGCCTGTATTGCTAAGGTTAAATTGTATCAGGACTACAATATGGAGATTAAATATGATATTGAGTCTCTAAATGTTTTAAAATATGATTTTAAAAGGGTTGAATTTGACTATTAAAGAAAAATTGAGAAGTTGGAGAAAAAGATATCCTTATTAAAACATGAACACACAAACTATAAGACTCAAATAAAGAATTTAAAATCCAAATTGTCTGAGGCCCAAGCCTAGCTTGTCACAGCTGAGACTTAAGCCAGGAAGTATGCTATTTCTAAGCAAAACTTCCAAGCCATTCTTGCATCATCCTCTCACTCAAAACTTTGTTACCAAAACAAAAGTGGGTAGGGAACTAATGAAATTGCTCCACCACATTCTTATGAGTCTATAAAACAAACAAGGTGTGGTACTGAGGAGCAAGAGGTTCCATATACTGACCCACCTACTCATGATTCAAAGAGTGATGCAACCATGGAGACCATCACAGGGAAGAACCAGGTAATTTTACCCACTCCTACAGGTGATGATCAACCCCTGACCACCAAAGCCAAAAGAAGTAGACCTAAGGCAGCTAGAAACACTGCCAAGAAAGTGGCTGAGTCTAAGCTGAAGATAGACCCAAACCAAACGGGTGTATACATCTCAGCTGGATTCTAGGTGGTAGGAAACTCTAATTCAGGAAAGGGATGTAGTACCTGCACTATTGTCCTACCAAAGGATCAGAAGTTAAAGGGAAAGGTTGTTGATGAAGAGAAAAAGAACAAGAAACATCAATCCTCAAGTTCCCAGAAGATTAACATTGCATGCATAATGTATGGTCTGCAAAACCACATGGCCAAAGATTGTTACTACAATCCTGCTAGCACACATTATGCAAATAATGTTAAAAGAGAATGAGTCAGGGAAGGTTTCTCATTTGGACCTTATCAAATGGTTCAAGTGATGAAAAAGGGAAAGCTTGTTTCCGAAGCAAGGTTGCTTTCGGAAGAAAGTCCTTCTTCCGATGGGAAAATGGCTTGGGAAGCTAAAGCTGTGAAGTTCCTTCATCTGAGTTTTGTGCCTCTAAACTGGAATTTGAAGGCACCCCAAGAGTATCAGCTGGATTTGTCATTGTTGTGGTGATAGAAACTCTATTTGCAGGGTTAGTTACAACTGGAGCTGAAGTAGTGTAGCTTGATGGTCTTCTCAGCTCAAATCTTGGATCGGGATCACTTGTTGATAATATATATGTAGACCCTGAAACATGCTCACAAGATTTGTTATAATAGTTGGTAACTAAATCAAGATTAAATAGCCAATCAGGACCAGAACCTTTCACACTGTGAGTGTGCTCATTGAAAGTCACATTGGCTGACTCCTCAACTACTCTAGTTCTAAGATTGTATACTCTATAAGCCTTAGCTTGGGAAGAGTAGCCAATAAAATTTCCATCATTTGATTTCTCATCAAACTTGACAATTTGATCTTTGGTATTCAAGATGGTGCAAGGACATCCAATTGACTTGAGAAAACTAATGAAAGGTTTCCTCTTGTGCCAAAGTTCATAATGCGTCTTACCATGTGTCTTAACTACTAAAACTCTCTTTTGCACATAGCAAGCAGTGTTTACTGCCTCTGCCTAGAAGTGATGGGCAGTTTAGAGTTAGACAACATAGTTCTTGCAGCTTCAATTAGTCTCCTGTTTCTCCTCTCAGCAACACCATTTTGCTGAGGAGTCCTAGGAGCACTATATTGTCTTATGATACCGTTTTCATCATAAAATGTATCAAGGAATTGGTTCTTAAATTTAGTTCCCTGATCATATCTTATGTTTTTGACCTTGTGATCACATTGATTCTCAATCTCTAAGATGAAATTCTTTAGAATCTCAAGGGTCTCATCCTTAGTTCTAAGAAAGAAGACCCAAGTGAATCTTGTAAAGTCATCTGTGATCACTAAGCAATAAGAGGTCCTTCCTAGACTCATTACACTGGTGGGGCCATAGAGATCTATATGTAATAAGTGTAGGGGAGTAGTGATGGAGTTTCTTTCCTTTGGCTTGTGAAATACCTTGTGTTGCTTTCCTTTGAGGCATGCAACACAGTGTTCATAACTTGTAAACTCTTTCTTTGGCATTCCAGTTACCAAATCATTCTTAATTAATTTATTCATGTTTTTAAACTTTACATGGCACATTCTTTTTTGCTAGAGGAAAGTCTCATCACCATTGGCTTTAGATAGAAAGCATGAAACTTCTCCTGAGGAGATGTTTCTTGCAAATCAACCTTGTACGTGTTCCCTTTCCTGGGGATCTGAGTAGGATATGCTCATGATAAATGACCACTTCGGGCCTGAGAACAATGCACTCATGCTCAGTAAAGAGCATATTATGTCTCTGATCACAAAATTGAGATATACTCAAAAGATTGTATACAAGCTCCTTGACAAAGTTTACCTTCTGAATGCTGAGCTTACCATTTGTGACCCTGCCCCTTCCACTTATGTAACCTCCAGCATCTCCTCCAAAAGCAACAGCTCCTCCATCAATCCTTTCAAAATGTTGGAGTAGTGACCTATTGCATGTCATGTACCCAGAACAGCCACTATCAATTATCCATCCATTCTTGTTTGTCTTGAGCCGCTCCTACACAAAAGAGATGGTTAGTTACATTTGGAAACCCAAGCCTTATTGGTCTTGGGCTGATCAAAAGAAATTGAAGACAATGCAACAGTAATTGATCCTATTGTCATGTTTTGAGGATCATTTGCTGATGTTGATGAAGAACTTTCAGCCACTTGGTCTTTCTTTGTCTTTCACACCACCTTTGGAAGCTTAGACTTGACCTTCAACATATTAGAGGTTTTGTTGACTTCGGAAGTTTGGATGACTGGACATTCAGAAGATCTTCTTTTCACTTCAGCAGGATTTAGTACTTCGGAAGTATTCATTTCTTCTGAGACCAAATTATCTTCTGAAGGCAAGTTTCCACTTGTCTTCTTCTACATTTTGGAGCTTCCAAAAGGACAAGCTTTTCCTTTTGAAGCTTGCTTCTTCTCCAAACTCTTAGAAGTTTTTTTCTTGGTCATGTGGATAGTACTCTTTGGATTGTAGAAACAATCTTTAGCAAGATGAGAGATACTCCCACACATGACACAATCCATTTTCTTCTTCCTAAGAGTCTTCATTTGTGAACAAGGCTGAACTTGATCACTTTCCTTCTCCATCTTCATCTTTGCACATGCTGTGAAAATCCTTTTTAGGATAGAACTACCTTTGGAGCTGGATATTTGGATGATTTGGACATGAACTAGTACTCTTGTTACAAGAGTTCAAGTTTGTGTCTTCAGCCTTAACCACCTCAAAACCTGCAGATATAAAGACTTGTTTCTACATAGAGTTAAAGGTTGCCTTGATCTCTTGAGCCTTCTTTGACTTCCTCTTGGCCTTCCTGATCAAGTTCTTCCTCCTTGACTTGGTCATCCCAACTATTTTACTCTCCTTAGAGGAATGGTGACCCTTCTTACAATGCTCTTGTTCACTCTTCTTAGAGACATCCTTCACCATCTCCTTTTCATCATCTTCACTCATGGGGTCTAGTAGGGAAAGCTCATCTTCACAAGTTCCACACATAGAAGATCTCACTGACAAGATTGTGTGTGAAGGAACTATCTCACTAGATCCCAGTCCCTGCTTATTTTGATAACAAACTTTTGCATGCAAGGATGAGGATATTATGTTCTTGAAGGTCCCTTCGTCAAGAACACATTTTTCTTCCCTGGCTTAGCTGATCACAAGCTCAGTCGGGCATTCAGTCAACTTAGTTATGAGATCTTTGATCTGAGTCCTGTAGTTGGTGTGTTCATGTTTAAGAGTTGAAACAGCTTTCTCTAAGTCCTCTATCTTTAGTTTATAATCATTTTCAGCTCTTTTGAAATCAGATTTTAATACATTTAAAAATTCAAGATCAGATCTCATCTCTATGTTGAAGGACCTGTATCTATTAACTTTAGCAATACATTCAGGAGTACAAAGATGTTCCAATAAGTGCTTGGTTTGGAGATGCATCTTCCACCTGAAAGCTCCAGTCAAAGCCTCCTTCATCAACAGCAACTGCAGCTTGCTGCTTTGGCTTCTCATTCTAGGGAGCTCTTTCAGTGTAGTTTGGTCTGGCTTGTGTTTGGCCACCATTTGTCCTTGGTGCCTTACACAGCCTTGCAAAGTGTCCCATCTGGTTACAGTTGTAAGACTTTACTTTGCTTTTGTGCCAAAAGTGTCACTTGGTTGCATTGGAAACTTGTCTTGAAATTTTCCACTGTGCATTGCTTGGAACTTCCTCCCTGTCATCTTGTAGAATTTCTTGGCTCTGTGAGTGAGGAGATCCATTTACTGAATTATCTCCATGTATTCTCGATCATCTGGATGGATACAGTCCAGGTATTCAAGGGTGAAGAGAAAGTTTCATGTGTTTTCATCAGCAGACACAAAGGCATGTGAAGAGCTTGTCTCTTGGAATGGGCTTCTTTGAGTGTAGCTTTCTCTTGGTGTCTCCGAGAAGGTGATGAAGGATCCTTTTGTGAGTTGTCAAGGTAGCATATAAGATGATGTTGTGGTTCAATGCCATCCTTTCTAACACATGGAGTGTTGAACTCTGCTGATTGGTGGAGTTACCATATGAATTTTGCATATTCATCAGCATCTAGTATCCACTAAGAATACTATACAACTCTATCAAAGTGAGAGTCTTAAGGTTCAGTTTTCTTGATAACAACACAATTATGTGTCCATTGTCTAGGAAGAGAGGACACACACTTCCTTACAATTTCCCTGTTTTCAAGAGTTACTCCAACATCCATTATAGTATCCACTATCTCAACATACCTGAAGTATTTTTGAGTCATGGTTTCACCTATTTGGTAGGTAAAGTTCTTAAACTGCTGCTTCAAGAGATCCTTCTTGTTCTCCTTGGCTTCAGTGGACCCCTCACACATGAGCTTCATTGCCTCCCGTAGTTGCTTGGCAGTTTTGCACTTCTTGAAGCCCTTGTATATGGAGTTTGGAAGAGCGGTTTGGAGTGCAATCATGGCTATCTGATCTTTGTTAATCTTCTTCCTATCTTCTTCAAAGAAGTCAGCTGGCACCTTTGGCATCATACCATCCCCAGTAGCAGCTGTAGGGGTGCTTGGTATGTGAGGTCCTTGGACAACAGACTCCCACATCCTGGAGTCTTGAGACTTGATAAAGCCTTCTATTCTTTGACACCAAGTATCAAAGTCTTCAAGAGTGATCAGTGGGGACTTTGTCATTGTTCCAGTTAACATATCAGCCTTAGTGATAACTGCCATTTGAGTTGTTAAGTATTTTGTGTGTGTGAGGGATCTTAATATGGTGAGATCTTAAAATCAAGAGCCTTGAATGCTCTGATGCCAGTTGCAGGTCCGATTAAGAGATGGTCACTTACAACACAACACACAATGAGGAGAGAGTTTAGAACACTTAATAGATCAAATAGGGAACATGTAACTTATGAGGTTTGGTACTTAGAACACAAGTAAACATGAGACAGAACAAAAAGCAAACAACACAAGTCTTGGTTTTCATAAATGCTGTATATTGCTCTTAAGTTCTTTTACAAGTATTACAAAGCATAAAGAAAGTTACAAAGACCTGAGATACTTTATACTACATCCAACAGTCGGCCATACTTAGAAGGCCAGCTAGAAACATATGATCTAGACAATAACAAAATCAAATGTATGGTCAAAAGGCAGATTGCCTTCTGGCTAGTGACTATGACATGCCATAGCTCACATCCTAATACATTACAAAAAGGATAAAAGTAGATAAATTAGAAAGCACAGACTCAACACCTCAATGTACAGTTACCAAAAGCATGGACCTTTTCACCAACTTATGTAAGTCGATAACTAAACAGAGTTGCAACGGAAAGGTGGTCCAGCTTTATGGTAAAGTACATCAGATAAAGCATGTGTTCAAAAGTCTTCGGAAGAAATCTGTCTTCACTTCTTGGCTTGGGAAGACTTTGTCTTTGAAGCTTCGAAACACTTCACTTTTAGCTTTGGAAGTTGTTGGTCTTGGCTTCGGAAGATTTTACACTTAGAATATTTCTAGTGTATGGTGTAAAACTTCCGAAGCATTTCTACTCTGTACTTCAGTGCATGCATGCAGGAAAGACTCTGAATGTTTTAGATGCATCAGCCTTATATGAAAGCTTACATTTCTTTCATAATCTCATGCTCTTCTTCCAGCTTAACATACTCTTCATTCAAATTTTTGAATTTTTCTTCAAGCAAAAATAATTTCTATGTAACACTTCAAAATTTTGTAAATTCATCTCTTGATTTTCTTCAAACTCGGCAATTTTCAAGTCTTTCTTTAAAAGTTCGGCTTTCAATTGATTATTCGCATCTTCCAGCTCCTCAATCATCTTAAGCTGTTCAACATTCTTATCTTTTAATGATTCTATGATCTGCTCAGTTTTCATGTTCTCAGTATGGACAGCAATATTTTGTGTTGAAATGAGGGAAGACTCCTCAGCAATCACATTCTCTTGTGTTAGCGGGTTCGGTGATTCTACAATAGGGGATCTACTTTAAAATACATTTTCAGATATAACAACATTTGTATACTTTTTCTCTGAAAAACTGTTTCTTGGGAAACTGATCTAGATGTCCCATGGCTATAAAAGAGTCTTTGCACTCATCAAATGTAAGTTCAGCCAAATCTTGAGGATCATTATCACCCAGCCCTAGAGCTTCTCTGGTTGAATGCTCAGAAACTCAATCATATGGTAATTCGTAATAAATCCACTAACAACTTTCCTCCCTTCATCATCTCTAGAAACTTTAGCAGTTCTCCAGAATCTTTTGATAAGACGAGCATATATAACTTGTTGAGCACACATGGCATACACATACTTTGTCGTCATCAAAAATCTCATCATTTCTTCATAACCAACAGCTTAAGGAACATCCTCATTCAAGAAGGCTGCTACGTTGGGCTTTGGCATAAATTTAAGATCTGCCATATGATGACATTAAACAAAGTACTAAGTACATTTTGTGTAATCAATTTTGAACCACTAACACTTAAAAATAGTGTTTTGTACTTCCATTATATGAACATAGTACGTACTGGTTAGAAATTTGAATCAACACATTTGAGATTAAACAAAGTCAAAACACTATGAAATATGAACATTGAATGGTGTTAGTTGAATTATAAATTTTTAATTTTTAAAACTTAATTAATTTACACATAAAATTTTCGATGTGTTGAACACACTCTATATGAGCCGAACACATTCAAAATTAAGTCTAAATGATTTAAAGTATGCTAAATCAAGAAAATCTTTTCAATATCAATTTAATATTTGAATTATGATGATTTACACACTATTTGAAAAAATTTATATTGACTATTCAGTTCTTGATCTAAAGACTCGTCTGATGAACACAAAATCATCAAGAACACATGATGATGAAATTGAGTTTTGATTATCACATTGTGTTCGAAAACATGATATAACAACTAATTGATGTTCAATTTTAATTGTCATTACACATTTGACACACACATTACAATTTTCTAAACTTCTAGGGTTCGAACGCCTGAGTAGAGTTCAAATGTCCAATCAATTACTGAATCATGTAATGAAATCTGATGTTATAAGACCAATATGATGTTTATATTTATTGATTATACTGTAAGGATTCCTATAAGTATGATACATCCAAAACAGCCAAAGTCTTTCTGCATGCATGCACTGAAGTATAGAAGTAGAGATGCTTCGTAAGTTTATACCATGCACTAGAAAATATTCTAAGTGTAAAATCTTCTGAAGCCAAGACCAAAGTCTTTCGAAGCCAAAAGTGAAGTCTTTCGAAGCTTCAAATACAAAGTCTTCCCAAGCCAAGAAGTGAAGACAGATTTCTTTCGAAGACTTTCAGATACATGCTTTTATCTGATGTACTTTACCATAAAGCTGGACCACCTTTCTGCTGCAACTCTGTTCAGTCACCAACTTTCATAAGTTGGTGAAATGGTCCCTGCTCTTGGTAACTTTACATTTAGTTCTTGAGTATGTACTTTCTACTTTATGTACTTTCATCCTTTTTGTAATATATTAGGATGTGATCTATGGCATGTCATAGCCACTAGTCAAAAAGCAATCTGCCTTTTGACTTTACATTTGATTTTGTAGTTGTCTAGCCTTATTTATCTAGCTGGCCTTAAAAGTATGGCCGGCTGTAGGATGTAGTTTAAATATCTCAAGTCCTTATAACTTTCTTTCTATGCTTTGTAATACTTGTAAAAGAACTTGAGAGCAATATACAACATTCTTGAAAACCATACACTTATGTTGTTTGCAATCTTATTCCGTATCAAAGTTAGTTGTGTTCCTAGTATCTTACATATAAGTTACCAGTTCCCTATTTGATCTGTTAAGTGTTCCAAAGATCTCTCCTTTTTGTGTTGTTATGTTGTAAGTGACCACCCTTAAACGGTCCTGCATTTGGTATCAAAGCATTCCAGGCTCTTGATTATAAGATCTCACCATCTAAAGATCCCTCACACACACAAAATACTTAACAACTCAAACGACAACTATTACTAAGGCTGATATGGAACTAGAACAATGATAACGTCTCCACTGATCACTCTTGAAGACTTTCACACTTGGTGTCAAAGCATGGAAGGCTTTATCAAGTCTCAAAACTCCAGGATGTGAGACTCTATTGTCCAAGGACCTTACATACCAAGCACCTCTTCACCTGCTGCTAGAGGTGGTATGATCCGAAAGGTTGTGGCTGATTATTCTGATGAAGACAGTAAAAGAATAGAGATTGATCAGAAAGCCATGACAGCCCTCCAAACTGCTCTTCCAAACTCCATCTACAGGGGCTTCAAGAAGTGCAAAATTGCCAAGCAACTATGGGAGGCACTGAAGCTCATGTATGAGGGGTCTAGTGAAGCCAAGGAGAATAAGAAGGACCTCTTGAAACAGCAGTTTGAAAACTTCACCTTCAAGGCAGGTGAAACCATGAATCAACAATACTTATGGTATGTTGAGATTGTGGATACTCTATTGGATGTTGGAGTAACTCTTAAGAACTAGGACATTGTAAGAAAGTTTATGTCCTCTCTTCCTAGACAACTAACACATTACTTTGTTGTTATCAAGAGAACTGAGAACCTTAAGACTCTCACTTTGACAGAGTTGTAAGGTATGCTTAGTGGATACCAGATGGAGATGAGCATGCAAAACTCATCTGGTAACTCCAGCAATCAACAGAGTTCAGCCCTCCATATGGTTGAAAGGGATAGCATTGACCCACAACATCATCTTATATGCTACCCTAACAACTCACAAAACAGTCCTTTCATCACCTTCCCAGAGACACCAAGGGAAAGCTACACTCAAGGAAGTCTATTCCAAGAGACAAGTTCTACTCATGCCTTTGTTTCCGCTGATGAAAGCACATGCAACTTTCTCTTCACCCTTGAAAACATGGACTGTATCCATCCAGATGATATGGAGTACATGGAGATAGTTCAGCAGATGGCTCTTCTCACTCACAGAGCCAAGAATTCTACAAGAGGGTATGGAGGAAGTTTCCTAGCAATGAGGCCAGTGGAAAGTTTGGTCTGGATAAAAGCAAAGTGAAGTGTTACAACTATAACCAAATGGGTCACTTTGCAAGGGAGTGTAAGGCACCAAGGACAAATGGTGGCCAAACACATGCCAGACCAAACTACACTGAAAGAGCTCCCTAAAATGATAAGCTAAAGCAGCAAGCTGTTGTTGCTGTTGAAGAAGGAGGCTTTGACTGGAGCTTTGAGGTAGAAGATGCATCACCAAACCAAGCACTCATAGCAGACTACGATGAAGCCAAGGTATTGGAACATCTCTGTATTCCTGAATGTATTGCTAAAGTAAATAGATACAGGTCCTACAACTTAGAGATGAGATCTGATTTTGAGGCCTTAAATATCTTAAAAGATGATTTTAAAAGAGCTGAATATGATTATAAACTAAATATAGAGGACTTAGAGAAAACCATTTCAACTCTTAAACATGAGCACACCAACTACAAGACTCAAATCAAAGAGCTCATAACTAAGTTGACTGAATGTCAGGCTGAGCTTGTGATCAGCAAAGCCAGGGCAGAAAAATGTGTTCTTGAAGAAGAGACCTTCAAGAACATAATATCCACATCCTTGCACGCAAAAGTTTGTTATAAAAATAAGCAGGGACTGAGATCTACTGAGAAAGATCCTCCACACACAATCTTGTCAGTAAGACCTCATAGGTGTGGAACTTGTAAAGATGAGATTTCCCTCATAGACCCTATGACTGAAGATGATGAAGAGGTGACGATGAACAATGTCTCTGAGAAGAGTGAAGAAGAGCATTCTAAGAAGGGTCACCATCCTTTTGAGGAGAGTAAAGCTGTTGGGATGACCAAGTAAGAAGGAAGAACTTGATCAGGAAGGCCAAGAGAAAGTCCAAGAAGGCTCAAGAGATCAAGGCCACCTTTAACTCTGCACAAAAATAAGTCTTAATTTCTAAAGGATTTGAGGTGGTTAAGGCTGAAGACACAAACTTGAACTCCAATAACAAGAGTTCTAATTCATGTCCAAATCATCCCATCATCAAGAAAAAGGCTGATCAGTTGTGCACCACTACTGTACAACCTAAGCCATCCAGCTCCAAAGGTAGTTGTATCCCCACAAGAACTGCCACAACATCTACAAAGATGAAGATGGAGAAGGAAAGTGATCAAGTTCAGCCTTGTTCACTAAAGAAGACTACTAGAAGGTAGAAAATAGACTGTGTCAAGTGTGGGAGTACCTCTCATCTTGCTAATCCAAAGAGTACTCTCCATATGACCAAGAAAGAAACTTCTAAGGGTCTGGAGAAGAAGAAGCAAGCTTTGAAAGGAAAGTCTTTTTCCTTTGGAAGCTCCAAATGAAGATGAAGACAAGTGGAAACTTACCCTCGGAAGAAAATTTGGTCTCGGACGAATGGAATACTTCCGAAGCACTAAACCCAGCTGCAGTTAAAGCAAGATCTTCTGAAGGTCCAGTCATCAAACTTCCGAAGTCAACAAAACCTCCAAAGTATTGAAGGTCAAGTCTAAGATTCCAAAGGTGGTGTGGAAGACAAAAAACGACCAAGTGGCTGAAAGTTCTTCATCAACATCAGCAAATGATCCTCTAAAAATGACTATAGGATCAATTACTGTTGCATTGTCTTAAACTTATTTTGATGAGCCCAAGACCAATAAGGCTTGGGTTTCCAAATGTAACTAATCATCTCTTTTGTGCAGGAACAACTCAAGACAAATAGAAATGTATGGATCATTGATAGTGGTTATTCCAGGCACATGACAGGCAATAGGTCACTACTCCAAAAGTTTGAAAGAATTGATGGAGGACCAATTGCTTTTGAAAGAATTGTGCAGGATCGATCAAGAAACTAAATTTAAGAACCAAATCCTTGATACATTTTGTGATGAAAAAGGTATTACAAGACAATATAATGCTCCCAAGACTCCTTAACAAAATGGTGTTGCTGAGAGGAGAAAAAGGACACTAATTGAAGCTGTAAGAATTATGTTATCTTACTCTAAACTGCCAAACACCGTCTGGGCAGAGGCAATGAACATTGCTTGCTATGTGCAAAATAGAGTTTTAGTAGTTAAGACACATGGTAAGACTCCTTATGAACTTTGGCGCAAGAGGAAACCTTTCACTGGTTTTCATAGGTCATTTGGATGTCCTTGCACCATCTTGAATACCAAATATCAAATTGCCAAGTTTGCTGAGAAATCAGATGATTGACATTTTATTGGATACTCTTCCCAAGCCAAGGATTATAGAGTATACAATCTCAGAACTAGAGTAGTTGATGAGTCAGCCAATGTGGTTTACAATGGGCACACTCCCAGTGTGAAAGGTTCTGGTCCTGATTGGCTATTTGATCTTGATTTAGTTACAAACTGTTTTAACAAATCTTGTGAGCATGTTTTAGGATCCACAGATATACTACCTACAGGTGATCCTTATCCAAGATTTGAGGTGAGAAGACCTTCAAGCTGAACAACTTCAGCTCTAGTTGTAACTAACCTTGCAAATGAAGTTTCTACCAGCACAGCAATGACAAATCCTGTTGATAACTCTCGGTGCTTTCAAATTCTAGCTTAGAGGCACACCACTCAGATGAAGGAGCTTCAAATGTAAGAGGAAATGGTGGTAGTGAAAATGATCAAGAGTTTCTTGATGCTGACAACCACTCCATTGAAGACAACATCAATGATGTCACACACTCATTTGATCAAGTCAATATTGATAAGTGTGCTAATGTGGTGGGTGAATCCTCAATGCCAGATCAAAATTTCTCTAAATTAGATCTGTCTAAGCAAGTTGTTGTGATCCCTCAACTAAGGATCCACAAGTCTCATCCTACCACAAACATCATTGGAGATGTTGATACAGGGGTAAGAACAAGATGACAAACCCATGATGCAAATGTTTGTCTTCACTCTTGTTTCTTATCCCAGATAGAGCCAAAGAAGATTGATGAGGCTTTAAAGGATGGAAGTTGGGTTGAAGCTATGCAGGAGGAGCTGCTTAAATTCAAAAGGAAAAAGGTTTGGAACCTATGTCCTCTTCCTCAAGGGAAGACTACTATAGGAACCAAATGGGTGTTTAGGAATAAGAAAGATGATAGAGGACTTGTTATCAAGAATAAAGCAAGACTAATTGTTCAAGTATACACTCAAGAAGAAGGAATTGACTACACAGATGTATTTGCTCCTGTAGCAAGACTCGAAGCTTTTAGGATATTCCTAGCTTTTGCTGCATCCAAGAATTTCAAGGTCTACCAGCATGATGTCAAGTGTGCTTTTCTCTATGGGGTGATTGATGAAGAGGTGTATGTCAGACAACCACCTGGGTTTGCATATCATGATCATGCTGATTATGTCTACAGGCTTGATAAGGCTCTATATGGGTTGCACGATGAACCAAGGAAGTGGTATGAGACTCTTTCTCAGTATCTCTATCAGCATGGCTACAAAAGGGGTACTATTGATGGAACTCTCTTCATCAAAGGAACAGGAAATGACATAATGCTAGTTCAAGTATATGTAGATAACATTATCTTCGGGTCAACTAATCCAAAGCTCTGTAAAGACTTTGAGAAGCTGATGAAAGATAGATGCAGGATCGCGTTTGTCACTTAAACACTTGTATTTCTCTCAAACTCACTTATGGAAACACTCAAATCAGGTGGAGTAATGTCTTTTACAAGAGTTGATAATAATATAATAAGTAGCAAAGGAACACGCACTGATATATTTTTCAAGGCACTTGTATATATTACTTCTCAACTCAAGATATTACAAGACACTTACAAGCATAAAACAAGAGTTACAATGAGAAACTATATATACTAGATCCTACAGCCGGATATACTTTGATACCAGCTGGAAACCTAAGACTAAAGCATATACTACAATGCTAAAGTTAAGGTATCTTAGATAATTATTATCTAAGATATGGTAGTCATGACATGTCCATGACTTAACTTTTGTCACCAACTAAAGATGGCAACTGTACTAACATAAAAAGGTAAACAATGGATTAAAGTATGGTCAACTACATGGCTTTTGAGAAAACATCATGCAGTATCTCAGAGATTTGCAGCGGAGTGTCAGAGAGGCCATACTTATGTCCACTGGATAATAGGAGTGTCTTCCGAAGGTTAATTGGCTTCGGAAGAACAAGTTCTTCTGAAGCCACATATACTTCGGAAGAGGCTTCTATGCTTCCGAGGCTTTGAGGACTTCTTGTACTTCGGAAGTTGACTTCAGATCTTTCTCTCTAAGTCTTGATATTCGAAAGTAGGGTCTTTGTCTTCGGAAGTTTGAGTTTTCCTTCGGAAGTGTGTTTTACACTTAGTCTTCCGAAGAGCTCCTTATTCCTTTGGAAGTTCCATGCTTAGCTTCGGAAGTCCTTTGTTTGTTGTACCAAAATCTTCTAAGTGACTTGGTTTTGGTTGCAACAGCCTTTCTAGATCCAACAAATTCCCCCTAGGCTGATGCTACCAAAACTTCACTTATTTCTGCTTCTCAAAGCCTTTAGCACCAGGGACAAAAGGTATTTGTCTGTCTCTTTGTTCTTCCCTGAAGTAGTGCTGAGAAGCTTGTACAAGTCATTGGTGGATAGGAGATCCAGTCTATCGCTTTGAATGACATGTACCCTCTGTTGTGTCCCCCTGAAGAGAGTTAGTTGACGGGAGTTATAGTCATACTCCCATCTAACTATGGACTCAAGTTCAGGACCTTCAACCATTTGTAGAAAGGCTTTGCCTTTGGTTGCTGATCCTTTCCTTTCCTCCTCCTCTCTCAGTTTCAACTCATCTTCAACCTTGCTTCTAGCAGTAAGCTCGGCCATATGAAGGCTGCCTAGATGGTTTCTGATGTGGGCAGCTATATCAGAGTTTGAAGGGTTGGAGAATGGCTTCTCTGCTAACTCAGCAATGTCAAACTTGCTCAAGTGTAGCAGAGATGAGGCACTCAGCCTGTTGAGCTCTCCATTCTTTGTTTCAACAACAAAGTTGTGAGAAGAGTCGTCGAACCTCCACTGGATGATCTTCTTTCTGGGTGCAAGAGGTTGTCTTGGTACCCTGTCTCCTTTCTTTGTATCCAGTAGAGTCACCAGCTTTCTCCTTAGCTTTTTTTCTTCCTCATTCGACGTGTCTGAATTGAGGCCAAGGAGGTTAGCAGCTTGGTCCAAAGTTCCTCTAGGCAGATCAAGAAATTGATCTCTTGTGAGGGAGCTTGAGGATCCAGGCCTTCTCACCTATCTTCTTGGCAGCAGTCAGTCCAGCTTCCTCTTCCTTCTTCTTCTTTTGCAAAAGCTTCTCCCTTGTAGATCTCTTTCTCTCTTTCTCCATTTGATCTTGCTCTTTGTTGAAGAGCCACAAGATCGTATCATTGTTATGTGGAGACAACTCTTCTTGAGAGAAACCTCTGGAGAGTAGGAAGGTTATCTTTTCCCTCCTAAGCTGCAGATCAGCTTCTCTTTCCTTTCTCTCCCTTTCCTCTTCTAAGGCCAACCTTGCAGCTTCTTCTTTTTGCTGTTTTAGCAGCAACGTTGCCTTTTCCAGCTCTATTAACTCCTCTAATGGTAGCAGGAGTACATCTTCAGTTGCAGCTCCTAGACCAACAAGTCTATCTATGACCTCTACTCTTCTTCGGTTGTTGACTGCCTCCTGGTTGGCTGCAGCTGCTTTGGTACTTGCAGCTAACAGTTTCCCAGTTGGAAGCCTACCTTTTCTTTTAAGCTTCTCCAACCTCTCTTCCTCTTGAAGCTCTTCTAAACCTCTCCTGGTTGGCTCAACCTCTCTTCTTCGGTTGTTGACTGCCTCCTGGTTGGCTCAACCTCTCTTTCCTTTGATGTCTTCGGAAGTACTAGACTTTGGGGGTTCTTGGATGGAAGATCCAGGTTGGGTAGTAGAGATGGGAGCTGGAGTCAATGCAGATGTCAGAGCTAATGGTTGGGTGAGAAAATCCTCCCTATTAACCTCAGATGCAAGTTCCAGAATTGCATCTGTGACTATTAGATCATCGGATGATGAGAATAGTCCTTCCACAGCAGCAATCTCAGCTTCGGAAGTTTGAGTTTGTTCTTCCGAGGCTTTGAATTGTACTTCGGAAGTTTGTGAAAATACACTTCCTGTCCCAACTGTTTCAGTTGCTGGGCCATCAGTCCTTGTTGCCCCTTCGAAGTTAATCTCAGGTGCCACTTGGACCTTAGGTTGACCAACTTCCTCGATAGTGGTAGAAGGTGCATTCAACCTCTGAAGCTCTTGAGCTCCGAAGTAGATCACAGACATATCATGGCTGGGCTGTTCTATGAGGGATTTCAATAGGAACTTGTTAAAGAACCTATTGAGATCCTGGAGCATCCTTTGATCCACTTAAAAAACAGCTGGAGGAGGCTCAGGGAAAATAGCAGCTTGTTGCACAGGATACTTTGAGCTCAAGGAAGTGAGAGCTTGACTTTTGGTTTCCTCCTGTCTTTGACTTTGTCTCTGAACATTCTCCCCCTTTTTGGTAGCATCATCCTGAGAGCTTGATGAGCTAGAGGAAGAGGTCAAGGAGACCTGAATTGGTACATGCCTAACAGACCTCTCAATCTGTTTCTCAGCTAGTTTGGCCTTGAGAGTTTCAATCTCAAGTTGCTGAGTGGCAGACCTATCCTCTAAAGTCCTAACCTTTGATTCAAGGTTTGAGACTTTAGAAAGTAGGCCTTGAATGGTGAGTTCCATACTTCCCTCATCTTCTTTTGAAGAATCATGGGGAGATGAGGTAACATACATGGTATGTTCATCCTCACCACCAGATGTGGTTTCTTGGCGCCCTGGTTTCCCTTGCACAATGATGTCTCTTTCAGAGTCATCAAAGGGCATGGTTGCCGTAGATTAAGTCTCAGTTTCGTTACCACTGTCCTGAGGATCCATTGAGGCTCCTTCAGTAGTGGCAGCTGAATCTACATGAGTCCCCTCCACATCAGTGGGACTCACCTCAGTAAGGCTTTGCTGATGGGCGCTAGAGATAAGGGGTCTCTCTAGGCTCCGTTGATCCTTGAAAGGGTGTTGTGGATCAACTTCATTGCCTTTAAGAGACATAATCTCTTCACCAGCTCCAGTCAAAAGGTCAGTAAAGGATAGGGAATTGAAACTTAATGACCCGGGACTTTGATTAATGTCTAGAGGCATTGAGCCTGTGATAGGGCTGTCCCTTTTTGGCTGCTCAGGGGAGTATAGAGACTCTCCCTGAGGGCTATCAGCTTGGGTTTCAGGCTCATGGGTCTGAGACTGAGGAGACTCAAGACCCATATTGAGGTCAATTGTGAAGGATGGTTGGACCTTAGGCTGAATGGGAGCCCTTTGTTCCACTCTAGCCTTTTTGGATTGAACAGGAGGGGCTTGTTCAATGAGAGTAGATTGAACAAGGGTTCGTTTGGTACGTCTCTGATAGGTAAATGTAATGGGTGGAGAAGGTAGATTTGGCAGGTTGAGGGTAGTTGCTGGTGTGGGTTCGTCACCTGTGGGGTTAACAGGTATTTCACCAGGAGCCATTGGCTCAATCATACCTGGAAGTAGTGCAGTATCTCTTCCAGTGAAGTTGGTAGACACTCTCTTCAAGGTCTTGAAGATGGTCGGCCTCATTTGAGGAGCAGTCAGAGCAGCTGCACAGACAAGCTTGCCCTGGTCCAGCTCACAGTTGATTATATGCTGGAGAAACCTGGGATACATGTAGAATGTGTCCCTTTGAAGATTTCCCATTAGGTTAGTTAGCACAAACCTTGAATAGTTGAAGTGGAGGCTTTGTACCAGCCCATGAACTAAGCACCCAATTTCATATGGGATGTGATCCCATCCCCAAGATTTATTAGACAGACAGTGAAGAACCACATGCAGAAGGAACTTCCATTTGTAGGAGAAGTTGAATTTGTAAATAGTTGACCTGCTGACATCTCCACCGTATCCCATTCGAAGATAAGAATTGTCCAAATCTGTTTTCGGGAATTCTATTGGAGCGCCCTCATCATGAAGCTCGAGATGCTCCCTGATGATCTGTTCAGAGATGACCAACTCCTGGCCACAAATGCTCGACCTTATAACACGAACCCCATTTAGGGTTTCAATCCGACCATTTGCCCAAAATTCAGACATTTGGTTTGAATAAATTGTGGGGTTTACAGTCAGAGCAGTGTACTATGAGGATTGGGTCAGAAAAGAAATGATATCTGAGAAGTCAACATCCCTTGAAGAATCAAGGAGTGCGACCTGGTTGTGCTGAGGGTTTAGTGCCATTGAAGAAGATGACAGAAAGATAGTCCGGAATAAGGTAAATTGGAGAAGAAGAAAGCTTTTAGGGCAGTAATTTGGGTAAAAAGGATGTAAGTGATTAACTGGAAGTATTTAAATGGGTGAAATGGCGGTTTAAAGGGGGTTTTGGATAAGATGATGTGAGGTTTCAGTGGATGATGTGACATGGGCGGTAAGGTTAGACCATTTAAATAATCCGACATCATTAACAAAATCTTTACTTTTTACAGTGTGGGGCCCAAAAGATTTCCGTTACACAGTAAAATCTTTCTTCCGAGTATAAAGCATTTCCGAAGGTAATATTCTTCCGAAGGCAAATTTACTTCCGAAGGTAAATTAATTACTTCCGAGAGTATGTATTGCTTTTCAAGTGGAGTGTGTTAATGCTTCGGAAGTAGATCTGTTATGAAATCAATCGCTTCTTCCGAGACTTAACACTCTTCCAAGAAGAAAATTATCCTAGGAGAAATTTGCTTCGGAAGATATGCAAGATATCTTCCGAGGGTTAATTTATCTTCGGAAGAATTCATACTTAGATAAAATTTAGAAAAAGATCTTTTGTAACAGGGCTTAGATTGTTTTGACATGAGACTTTACACATTAAAAGGTTTTCAAATGAGATTAACTAATCAATGTTTATCATCCCAATAGCTGTAATGAGATATTTAAATCTTTGTTCATCAAAGGCTTTGGTGAACAAATCAGCATATTGTTCATTTGAATCAACTTTGATTAGTTTGATAAGATTTTTCTCATGAATACCTCTAATGAAATGATACCTGATATCAATGTGCTTTGTCTTGTAGTGCTTCACTGGATTTTCAGTAATGGATATAGCACTGTTGTTGTCAATGTGGATAGGAGTGCTCATGAAGTTGAATCCGTAGTTGATCATCTGGTTTGGAATCCACAGCAGCTGAGCACAGCAACTAGCAGCAGCAATGTATTTAGCTTCAGCAGTTGATGTAGAGACACAGGATTGCTTCTTGCATTGCCATGAGATGATCCTTCCACCAAGAAATTGACATCCACCAGATGTTGATTTCTTGTTGATGTTGCAGCCACCATAATCGCTGTCAGAGTAACCATAGAGATTAAAATCACTATTTCTTGGATACCAGAGACCTAGTTTAGGTGCTCCTTTGAAGTAACTGAGAATTCTCTTGGCATCAATTTGGTGAGACACCTTTGGAGCAGCCTGATATCTTGCACAAATGCAAGTTGCAAACATGATATCAGGTCTACTTGCTGTGAGATACATCAGAGAACCAATAATTGCTCTATATTGATGTTGATCAGTATCCTCCCCCTCAAAATCAGGGCAGAGATTGTGGTTTCTGGGTATAGGTGTCTTCGCTGCTTTACAATCCTTCATATCAAATCGTTCTAAGATATCATTGACATACTTAGATTGATTGATGAAGAACCCTTCCTTCAATTGCTTTACCTGAATTCCAAGGAAAAAGTCCATTTTTCACATGGAACTCATCTCGAACTTCTTCTTCATAATGCTCTCAAGGTCTTTGCACATTTGGTCATTTCAGGAACCAAATATGATATCATCAACATAGACTTGAACGAGCAAGATGCCTTTCCCAGACTTTCTTATGAAAAGAGTCTTATCAATGGTACCTCTAGTGTAACCATTCTTCAGGACAAATTGAGACAATGTCTCATACCACAGCCTAGGTGCTTGGTGCAACCCATATAGAGCTTTATCCAACTTGCACACATAGTTTGGATGTTGTGGGTCTTCAAATCCTGGAGGTTGGCATACATAGACTTCCCTATCTATATCCCCATATAGAAAGGCACACTTGACATCAAGCTGGTAGACAGTGAAATTCTTGGATGCAGCATAAGCAAGGAAGATCCTAACTGCCTCAAGTCTTGCAACAAGTGCAAAGACATCAGTATAATCGATTCCCTCCTCTTGAGTGTATCCTTGAACCACCAGTCTTGCCTTGTTCTTGATAATCAAGCCTCTATCATCTCTTTTGTTTTTGAATACCCATTTAGTGCCTATAGGTACTTGACCAGATGGTAGCGGACATAGGTTCCAAACCTTTTGTCTTTTGAATTGAAGCAGCTCCTCTTGCATTGATTCAACCCAGCTACTATCTTTCAAGACATCTTCCACCTTCTTGGGTTCCATTTGGGATAAAAAGCATGAGTACAAGCAGACATTCCCATTATGAGTTTGTCCTCTTGTTCTCACACCTTCAGAGACTTCCCCTATGATATTTTCAGCTGGATGAGTGTTATGAATCCTGAGTCTAGGAATCACCTCCAGTTGCAAAGATAAGTCCAAGTTGGACATATTTTGCTCACGAGCTTGAATACTTGGTCCAGCTGTTGTTTCAAACTCATTCAATGAGGACCGATTGAATGAAAGAGAAACATCATCATTTCTTTGATGTGAAGCATCATTAGCAGTTGCCTGTTCCTTCAAGATGGTGCTTCCATCAGCTAGGTGTTGTGCAGGATCACCTGAAGAAATCTGAAAATCAGCAGGTGAATCCCTTGTAGAAGTACCACTATCTCTTGAAATGGTTATACTGTCAGATCTTTCAATAGTGGGAACTTGATTTGTTGCAACTCTTGGAGAACTTGGAATAGGTCTAGGAAGCTCAAACGGTTGATCTTCATCAGAATCACTTTGAGCACCTGTTCCAGCTGAAACATTCTCACAAGATGGTTTAGAATAGTTTGGAAATAATTCTAAATCAAAGATATGATCAGGGCCATTCCCCCTAACACAAGGAGTATGCTCATTAACTACAATTTTGGAAGATTCCTCAAATTGTTGACTTTTAATATTATAAACTCTATAAGCTTTAGAGTAGGAGGAATATCCAACAAAGATAGCATCATCTGACTTTTCAGCAAATTTTGCCAAATTATCTTTTGTGTTAAGTATGGTACACCTGCTGCCAAAGGACCTTAGAAAGCCAATGAACAGTGGCCTCTTGTTCCATAACTCATAAGGGGTTTTTCCATGTGGCTTTACTACAAGAACTCTGTTCTGCACATAGCATGCAGTGCTGACTGCCTTTGCCCAGAATGTTAGAGGCAGCTTTGAATCAGCTAACATAGTCCGAGCAGCCTCAATAAGTGTCCTATTTCTCCCCTCAGCAACACCATTTTGTTGAGGAGTTCTAGGAGCACTATATTGTCTGGCAATCCCTTTTGAGTTACAAAATGAGTCAAGAACTAGGTTCTTAAACTCAGTCCCTTGATCACTTCTAATTATTTTAACCTTGTGATCAACTTGATTTTCTATTTTAAGAATAAAAGATTTTAAAGTTTCAGTAGTTTCATCTTTGGTTCTTAAAAAGAATACCCATGTAAATCTAGTAAAATCATCAACAATTACAAGGCAATATGATTTCCTTCCAATGCTCATTATACTTGTGGGACCAAATAGATCTATGTGCAATAAGTGTAATGGAGTGGTGATGGAGTTAACAACTTTGGATTTATGAGAAGACCTGTGTTGTTTCCCTTTCAGGCAAGCAACACAGTTATCTTTGTAGAAAAATTCCTTTTTAGGCAAACCATATACCAAGTTATTTTTAGCCAATTTATTCATTGTCTTAAAATTGGCATGACACATTCGTTTATGCCATAGTGTTGACTCATCACCATCAGCTTTGGAAATAAAGCATGATACTTCTCCCATTGGGGAAGCATTATACATATCTAGCTTGTACATATCCCCTTTCCTGGGAGATCTAAGAAGCACCAATTCCTGAGAAATTGTCATCCCGGGTTTGAGGATAATGAACTCATGTTCTGTGAAAAGCATTTGATGCTTTTGATCACGGAATTGAGAAACACTTAACAGATTGTGTTCAAGCTGTTTGACAAAATTAACTTTGTCAACTTTTAACTTTCCATTGGATATACTTCCTCTGCCAGAAATATATCCTCCGGCCTCACCTCCAAACTGGACAGGACCTCCATCATAATGTTGAAATTGTTGAAGGAGAGATCTGGTCCCTATCATGTGCCTGGAGCATCCACTATCTACAATCCAAATGTTGTTATTCTTGTCATATGGATGTCCCTGCACATGAGGTGAGATAATTAGTTTTGATTGGAAACCCAAGCCTTATTGGTCTTGGGTTCTTCCAATGATAATGACATAATTGAACCAAAATTTATGCATGGGGGTTCAATGGATGTCTTTGAAGAAGAGGTTTGGGCTACAGCATCTTCCTTGATCTTCCATTCCATCCCTTGGTTGATCATAGAGGATGAGCTTGTTGAAGCTTTTGTAGCTTGGCATTCTTCCTAAGCTTCTTTCTTTTCGGAAGAGACCTTCACCACCTTTTCTTCCGAAGTAGTCTTCTTTTGGGATGGTTTCAAGGGGACTCTTTTGCTTTTCTGAGTCTTTACAGCTTTAACTTCCGAAGCCTTTTTCCTTTCGGAAGAAGAATTTTCTTCCGAGAGAAGCCTTGCTTCGGAAACAAGCTTTCCCTTTTTCATCACTTGAACCATTTGATATGGTCCAAATGAGAAACCTTCCCTGACTCCTTCTCTTTTAACATTATTTGCATAATGTGTGCTAGCAGGATTGTAGTAACAATCTTTAGCCATGTGGTTTTGCAGACCACACATTATGCATGCAATGTTACCTTTTTGGGAATGAGAGGATTGCCGTTTCTTGTTCTTTTTCTCTTCATTAGCAACCTTTCCCTTTAATTTCTGATCCTTTGGTAGGATAGGAGTACTGGTACTGCACTCCTTTCTTGAATCAGAATTTCCAACCACCTAGAATCCAGCTGAGATGAATACACCCTTTTGCTTTGGGTCTATCTTTAGCTTGGATTCAGCCACTTTCTTGGCAGTTTTTCTGGCTGCCTTAGCTCTGCTTCTTCTGGCTTTGGTGGTCAGGGTTTGATCATCATTGGCTGGGGAGGGCATAATTACCTGTTCCTTCCCTGTGATGGTCTCCATAGTTGCATCATTCTTTGACTCATGAGAAGGTGGGTCAGCAGATGGAACCTCTTGCTCTTCAGTACCACACCTTGGTTGTCTTATAGACACATAAGAGTGTGGTGGAGCAATTTCATTGGTTCCCAACCCACCTTTGTTTTGATAACATAGTTTTGAGTTAGAGGATGATGCAAGAATGGCTTGGAAGTTTTGCTCTGAAATAGCATACTTCCTGGCTTGAGCCTCAGCAGTGACGAGCTGAGCTTGAGCCTCAGTCAATTTGGATATTTAATCCTTGATTTGAGTCTTGTAGTTTGTATGTTCATGTTTTAAGAGGGACACAGTTTTCTCTAACTCCTCAATTTTTCTTTGGTAGTCAGATTCAGCCCTTTTAAAGTCAGATTTTAAAACTTTTAAAGACTCAATATCATATTTAATTTCCATATTGTAGTCCTGATACAATTTAACCTTAGCAATACAGGCAGGAGTACAGAGATGTTCATATACCTTGTTTTCATCTCTTCCGGCCATAAGTGCTTGAGCAGGAGTCACATCCTGAACCATGAAGCTCCAGTCAACTTCATGAGCCATTGCAGCAGTCTCTGTTGACTTTCCGGTGGGCTTTGGTGTAGAGGGATGTGTGGAGGCCTGTGGGGTTCCCGGGTTGGACTTGGGAGCCTTGCATTCCCTTGCAAAATGACCAAGTTGGTTACAGTTGTAACATTTGGTCTTCCTTTTGTCAAACCCAAATTTGCTGTTGATTGGGTTCAGAGGGAATTGCCTTCCAGTTCTCTTAATGAACTTCTTTGCTCTGTAGGTTAGAAGAGCCATTTGTTGGACTATGTCCACGTACTCTACGTCATCCGGGCAAAAACACTCTAGATCATCAAAGCAGTATTGATAGTCATTTGAGTGTCCACTTCCTGAGACAAATGCACAGCTGTCCTGAAAGGAGCTTTGCTGAGCTTGTTGAGACCTTGGAGTCTCAGGAAATGTGATGTAAGGCCCAGATGAACAAGATGGCTGTTGGGTGTAGGTCAGGTATTGCTGAGACTGGGAGATTCCTGAGCCTTCAACAACCATTAAAGCGTTGCTAGCAGGAAACTCAAGGGTCTGCTCGTCTGATGACCCCTCTTGCTTTCCATTTCCAAACGGTATCCATCAAGGATCCCATAGAGTTCGGTCATGGTGAGTGTATTCAGATTCTCTGTTCTCTTGATAGAGACACAGTAGAATGTCCACTCACTGGGTAGAGCACTCATAAACTTTCTAGTAAGATCTCTGAGTTCATGAGTGATTCCCATAGATTGAAGGGAAGAAATGAGATCCATGTACCTGAAATATTGCTGGCTAAGAGTCTCTCCAGCAACATAGGTGAAGTTCTCAAACTGTTGCTTCTGTGAGTCCTTCTTGGAGTCATTTGAGCTTGAGTACATTTGAGCAAGAGCATCAAAGAGTTCTTTGGCAGACTTACAATGCTCAAACCCCACCATAATAGAGTTTGGTATTGCAGTCATAAGAACAGTCATAGCATTGCTGTCTATGTTAAGCTTCTTCTTGTCTTCATCAGAATAATCTTCAACGGCTTTCTCAATCATGGCACCGTTTTCACCAGCTACTTTTGGCTTATACGGGCCACTGACAATGGATTGCCACATCTTGCTGTCTTGATACCTGATGAAGCCTTCCATTCTTCTGCTCCAAGACCTGAAGTTTTCAGGGGTGATGATGGGAGCTTTGGTCATCGTCCCCATCTCTACTTCAGATTTGTTGAGGGCCATTTTGAGTGAGGTATAAGGAGGAGGGAAAAACTGGTTGATTAGGATGGTAAGATCTCACAATCAAGAGCCTAAAAAGCTCTGATACCAATTGCAAGATCGGGTTTGTCACTTAAACACTTGTATTTCTCTTAAACTCACTTATGGAAACACTCAAATCAGATGGAGTAATGTCTTTTACAAGAGTTGATAATAATATAATAAGTAGCAAAGGAACAAGCAGATATATATTTTTCAAGGCACTTGTATATATTACTTCTCAACTCAAGATATTACAAGACTCTTACAAGCATAAAACAAGAGTTACAATGAGAAACTATATATACTAGATCCTACAGCCGGATATACTTTGATACCAGCTGGAAACCTAAGACTAAAGCATATACTACCATGCTAAAGTTAAGGTATCTTAGATAAAGTATTATCTAAGATATGGTAGTCATGACATGTCCATGACTTACCTTTTGTCACCAACTAAAGATGGCAACTGTACTAACATAAAAAGGTAAACAATAGATTAAAGTATGGTCAACTACATGGCTTTTGAGAAACGCCATGCTGTATCTCAGAGATTTGCAGCGGAGTGTCAGAGAGGCCATACTTATGTCCACTGGATAATAGGAGTGTCTTCCGAAGGTTAATTGGCTTCGGAAGAACAAGTTCTTCCGAAGCCACTTATACTTCGGAAGAGGCTTCTATGCTTCCGATGCTTTGAGGACTTCTTGTACTTCGGAAGTTGACTTCAGATCTTTCTCTCTAAGTCTTGATCTTCGGAAGTAGGTTCTTTGTCTTCGGAAGTTGGAGTTTTCCTTCGGAAGTGTGTTTTACACTTAGTCTTCAGAAGAGCTCCTTCTTCCTTCGGAAGTTCCATGCTTAGCTTTGGAAGTTCTTTGTTTGTTGTACCAAAATCTTCTAAGTGACTTGGATTTGGTTGCAACAGCCTTTCTAGATCCAACAATAGATTTGAAATGAGTGTCATGGGGGAACTCAATTTCTTTCTAGGAATTCAAGTGAAGCAAGTTGAGAATGGCATCTTCATAAGTCAGTCAAAGTATGTACAAGACATACTTAAAAGATTCAAGATGACTGATTGTGAGGTTGCTAAGACACCCATAGATAGAAACCATTCCCTTGGACCTGATCTTGAGAGGGAGTGTGTGGTTGAACATCTCTACAGGGCTATGATTGGGTCTTTTATGTACCTCACAGCTAGCAGGCCTGATATCATGTTTGCCACATGTATTTGTGCAAGGTATCAAGCCAACCCCAATATCTCACACCTGGTCACTGTCAAGAGAAGTTTAAGATATCTCAAAGGTGCTCCAACACTTGGCCTTTGGTATCCAAAGAATTATGACTTCAATCTGTATGCCTATACAGATAGTGACTATGGTGGCTGCAATATGACTGCAAAGTCTACACGAGGGGGATGTTAATTTCTTGGTGGAAGGATAGTCTCCTAGCAATGCAACAAACAATCATGTGTGTTTGCATTAACTGCTGAGGCTGAATACATTGTTACTGCAAGCTGCTGTGCCCAAGTGCTTTGGATTTAAAATCAGATGTTGGACTATGGATTGAACTTCAAGGAGACCCCGATCCACATAGACAACAACAATGCTATCTCTATCACAGAGAATCCTATGCAGCACTCAAGGACAAAGCACATCAATATAAGGTATCATCTGGTTAGAGATAACTTTGAAAAGGGATTAATCAAACTAGTCAAAGTTAACACAAATGAACAATATGCTGATATGTTCACCAAAGCTTTTGATGAACAAAGATTTAAATATCTTGTATCAACTATTGGGATGATTAACTTGGAGTAGCTTTTCTTAAAACTTAATCATATTATTTCTAAAACCTATGCGTCCTAAGTTGTCTATTTTATCACCTTCATAAGCCCTTGTTTACTATGGAAGAAAAAAATCTTTTTGAAAGACATTTCTTAGATTTTTAAAAATTTTGATCTTTTTATCCTTCGGAAGATTTATAATTACATTCGGAAGAAACTTATGTCTTAGAAAACAAATAACTACTTCAGTAGATTTACCTTCGGAAGAAATTTCTAAAATATCATCTGAAGCTTAAAATTAACTTAAGTACTTATATGTTTTTAAAGAAAAATTTTCTTTCGAAAGCAATTTACTTTCCGAAGCAAAAATCTCTGAGTATTGAATCTCTTCCAAAGCAAAATTCAAAACCCTTTGGAATATCTTCCGAAGCCATTTTGCCTTCGGAAGCTTTTCAACAAAAGTTCCAAAGCAAAATAATCTTCGTAAGATTTTTTGACTTCCAAGAAAACTACTTTTAAGGCAAAAGTAAACTACTTTTTCAGAGCTGGGACCGACACCCGGATTTTAAAGTTTATCCTCTTTTATAAAATTTGTCTTAAATCCATTTCATATATATACCCAGTGGTTCCCCTCTTTCACTATCTTCTTCATCTGAACTATTCCTCTAATCCTAAATTCTCCCAAACCGCCTTTGTTCTTCACTTCCTTCACCCTTAAGCTTTCTAAAATGGCCAACCTAAACCGCAAAAACAACCCTGATTTCTCCATGCAACTTCACAGGCAGCACAACCAGGTTTCTCTGTTGAACTCTAAGAAAGTTGATAGTTTCTCAGAGGTTTGTTGATTTCTGGGTCTATCCAACTATTTCACCTCCCTAACTATTATCCTACTCTCTATGAGGATCATCTGCATGAATTTCAGAAGACCTACCAAGAGGTCATCATGGATGGGGAGAAGGCACTGTCTGCCACAATGCAGGGGAGAACAATTTTCATCACTCCGGCCATCATCAACACTCATCTTCAGCTAATGATGAAGAAGGTGAGTTGTTCTTGCCAAAGGAAGCAGTTAATCATATCTTTGAACAGATGGGCTATGATGGAGATTTCTATGTAAAGACCTTCAGGAAAGGGAAGGTCTCTTCCCAGTGAAAGTACCTGCTACATGTGGTCATCCACAGCTTGTCCAACAAGCATGAAGGGTGGGACCAAATTCCTGAGATATGTTCATAGTGCATGGAATGGTACAAGGGGTCAAGTTCAGGTACTCTTAGTTTGTATATACAACTTTACTTGCAAAGTTACACTCCTTAGAGTATTACATGTTTCCTAGATATGTTCAATACATTCTCAACTGTGAAGTGGGCTCATAGTTGAGGGAAACAAGTAATATTATTAAATTGGGACAGATGAAGCCCGACATCTTTAAAATAATGAAGAAGCCAACTGTACGCTTCTCTGGGTAGAAACAGTCATGGTCCCAAAAATGTTAGAGCTCATTGCTCAAGGTGACAACCTAGAAACACAAGCTAGTGTTGAACCCACACCTTCTACCTCTCAACCACTCAAACAGCCACAAATCACCCTCACCTACCAAAGAAAATCCAAACGAACCCTTATTCAAGCTATAAAGCTTGTGTAGGCCCCCATATACTCACCCATACAGGAGGAAGTGGACACTAGAGCTCCCACTTCTCTTAAGGAGCAAACCACTCCCATGTCTTCAAGAATCAGTGCTAAGGCTCCTCATGCTCGGCCTGATGAGCTCACTAGCCTAACTACCTTAAGCCTTCACTCTGAGTCTCAATACTCAAGTGAACAACCTTCAGGGGACAGTTACCATCCCCAGCCTTTAGACTTAAACCAACCCTTTCCTAACCTTGAATTTTATACTAATGAAGACATAGGAATCAATGAGTATTATGAGTCTCTCTAGTCCTCCCCTCCTTAATCTAGCCCACATCAGTCACCCATTACTGAGGTGGACCTCTCAGAACCTGTTCAGGAGATCCATATGGAAGAAGCTCTCACTTGTGTAATTGATTACATCATTAGGACCTTAACCATGGCAACTCAGACCATTACACTTCAACTGAGGCTGTCAGTGAGCAGAGGAAATCCAGCAGCCAAGAACATGAAGCTGGTGGTGAGAGTGAGGACTTTGGTCCAAAACTCTCATCCCCCATGATTCTTCTGATGAAGATGAGGGGAATTTGAGACTAAAGGTGCAAAAACTTTCAAAAACATGCACCTACCTAGTCTCTAAGGTTAGTCACCTTGAATCTCAGGTGACTACCCTGCAAAATAGGGTCAAATATCAACAACTTGAGATATCTTATCTCAGGGAAAAACTATCTAGGAGCCCTTTAAAAAGAGCTCAACCAGGAACACAAGAACCTGTAGATGTGATTGACCTAACTCCTAGCTCACCTATGCAAGAGGGTGATGCTACCAAAAAGGGGGAGAAAGTCATTGCAATCACAAAACCTGAGAGTTCTTCAGAGAGTATGTACATTGAGGACTCACCATCCTCACTTGCAATTGTGCATACCCATGTACTTCCTCAAGTTCACTTTTATGTGGACTATCTAGACACTCTCAATCAGAGTGTATTTGAGGAAGGTATTCCAAGGGCTATGTCATCCCCACCCTAAGGAACTTCAAACTACATCATTGGGTGGAGGTATGATGCTGACAGAAGAGCCCTCATTCTTCAAATAGTTCAAAGGAAGCAAGAAGTGTTCAACTTTCAGACCTTGAACCACTATGAAGGTCTTGACCTAAGCAACATGCCACTTGTCAACCCGAGCCAATCTTGGCAAGCTGGCAGGCTGGCACAAAGGATTCAAGACATGATTACTGAAGATTTTAGCCTAAGAAGGAGACAAAGGCAATTTGGTAACATCATTGGTCAACTGGATGTTGAGGCAGACCCTGAGATTAGCTTCAAATGGAACACCTTGACTGAAGGACCAGTGACAGAGCCTGAGAGCCCTGTCACACCTATAACTACTTCAGCAATCCATTCCCTCTTTGAAACACCTACTGGTGAAGGTGTATCACAGCCTCTCTCTGGCTAGTGCTTGGATGCTACACCAAGAAATAAAGGCCAAACCTCTCTCCACCTTGTGTCACAAAGGTCTGTGGGTGACAAATGGAAAAGGATTTTAACTCTCGAGGAGATTGAGGAAGAGGAGAGAGATAGGAAGACGATGCTAAGGGGAGAAAGTTCCTTTGGGTCTTCAGGCTTCATGCAAGCTGCAATAAGGGCTGCCCCCAGACCAAACACTCAAGATGATGAGTTGAGGGCAGTCAGGATTACTTACCTGGAGACCAAGAACTATGACATTAAGGGGATTATATCTCTCCCCTTAGAGGAACTTAATGAACTGGCAAACACGGAAATGTCTAGGGAGAAGAAGGAAGCAGAGGATGCAAGGTTGCTCCTCCAAATCATAGAAGAGAAGAGACAGAAAAGGTTGTACAAGCATGCTCCTACTCTCTCCCCTATTCAAGAAAGCCTTGTGCAGGAGACTGTGTCAGCTCCACAAGAACCTTAGGTAGACAAAGAAACTGATAGGCTAAACATGATCAACTACCTGAGTTCCACAGGTCTGTACCAGGCATCTGCACTTCTTCCCTTGTCCTTTGAGTATATTGAGTTTATGTATCTCAAACAGCTTAAACTTCAAGTACTCAATGAACAAAAAGAAACAAAGAGAAAGATGAGCGAAGAAGCTGCAAAGTCAAGAGCCACCATCCAAAAGAGTATGACAAAGTCTGCTGGCAGACAATGGATGATGAGCTTCTTGAAGCTGTATGGATTCTCTAGAAGGAGACTTGGCCCAATGTCTCTATCCACAATGGATGAGCACATCAGGGTAATCAAGCTGAAGATCAAAAGATGAGAGCTCATTGACCTACACTCCCCTCCAAGTCAAGCCCCTCTTCAAAGAGGAGGAAGAGGATGGCTTCTAAACCAAAGTCAAAGAAGAAGAAGAAGTCAGAATCATCCACCTCCAAGCCTCAGGATGAATCAGATCATACTGAGGAAGTGCATGAAGAGGCAGCCCCATTAACTCCAATTCAAGTGGCTCCTCTTGTAGCTCAAAGAACCATCTTGTCCTGGATCTTCACTACTAATCCAGAAAGATGGCATTTGATCAGAGATCAAGGTGGTGAAGATGTATACACATGGCAAGACTTAATCAACCTACCCCTGCATAATCTTTTTGTGATGACAAGATACTTCACAATTCTTTAAATTCATCTCTTTATTTTCTTCAAACTCGGCAATTTTCAAGTCTTGCTTTAAAAATTCAGCTTTCAATTGATTATTCTCATCTTCCAGCTACTCAATCATCTTAAGTTGTTCAAAATTCTTATCTTTCAATGATTCTATGATCTGCTCAGTTTTCAAGTTCTCAGTATGGACAATAATATTTTGTGCTGAAATAAGGGAACACTCCTCAGCAATCACATTCTATTGTGCTATCGGGTATGGTGATTCTACAATAAGGGATCTACTTTAAAATACATGCTTAGATATAACAACATATGTATACTTATTCTCTAAAAAATTGTTTCTTGGGAAAGTGATCTAGATGTCCCATGGCTATAAAAGGGTCTCTGCACTCATCAAATGTAAGTTCAGCTAAATCTTGAGGATCATTATTACCCAGCCTTAGAGCTTCTCAGATTGAATGCTCAGAAACTCAATCATATGGTAATTCGTAATAAATCCTCTAACAACTTTCCTCCCTTCATCATCTCTAGAAACTTTAGCAGTTCTCAAAAATCTTTTAATTAGACGAGCATATATAACTTGTTGAGCACACATGGCATACACATACTTCGTCGTCAACAAAAATCTCATCATTTCTTCATAACCAACAGCTTAACGAACGTCCTCATTCAAGAAGGCTGCTACGTTGTGCTTTGGCTCGAACTTAAGATCTGCCATATGTTGACATTAAACAAAGTATTAAGTACATTTGAATTACAATGATTTAAATATCATTTTGTGTAATCAATTTTGAACCAATAACACTTAAAAATAGTGTTTTGTACTTCCATTATATGAACATAGTACGTACTAGTTACAAATTTGAATTAACACATTTGAGATTAAACCAAGTAAAGCACCATGAAATATGAACATTGAATGATTTTCAATTGAATTAGCAAATTTTAAATTCTAAAACTTAATCAATTTACACTTAAAATTTTTGATGTGTTGAACACACTCTATATGAGCAGAACACATTCAAAATTAAGTCTAAATGTGTCACACCCCGGGCCCAGGTAGGGTGGGACGTCACAGACTAGCAACAATATATGGCAGCGGAAACAAACCATTACAAGAGCGCAAGGGAGAGAATATCACATGGCATAAATGTTTTAAAAAGATACCGGGGCTTGAAACAGATCAAGCCCCCAAATAGTTTTACAATCACCCATGAAAATAAATTGTACTTGTTCAACACAAACATAAAATTGTTCAAATGGTTCATTAAGTAAAATATGCCAATGCCATGGTCGCGGGGATTGGTCTAGGTCTTCTCAACAGCTAGGATCTCTTCATACTTTACCTGAAACACGCTCAAAAGAAATTTGTGTCAACTAAAAAGTTGGTGAATTCAAGTGCTTAAAGTTTAAAAACAAAAGGACTTAACAAATCCTTCTTTGATTAAAAAGAAAATAATCATTGTTTAAACATCGTGGGGAAAATCATAATCAACCCTGCACTCAGTCCCGGTTGGCCTCTTCTAAAGTTGTGTTTAACCGGATATTCCCGAAGGAAGAACTGAGCCCCAAACCAGTGAACCCTACCTGCCCGGATGGTTCACCATAGTTTCTTAACAAAACCTGTTACATGCCACAAACGACCCCTTAGGATCTCAGTAGGGCATCCTTCCTGGAACGGAAGCCACTGTGTGTGGGGGATTCCCCAAATAGATCTATTCATATAAAACAAGCGGTTCACGAAAGAATTAATGATCATGACATAAGTATCAGCAGGTATTCCATAAATCCCACATACAATCATCAAGTAAAGCACAATTATAGTTCAAAAAAAATAACAGAGCATGCTTCACCCCAAAACAGTAGTAAAAAGGGGGATCACTGGAACTCACATTAGGTTTCAAGTCAAAAGTCTCTTGGTGTACCGGGAGTGTCTCAAGTCTAGCACCCTAACATGTACATATTAAGTAATAAGCTACTGCCCTAAACTCATTTAAGGTGCAACAATAGTGTCAGGAGTTTAGCTATTGGGTAAGGCTTTGGTTTCGTGAAGGTTTGTATAAAAAGTTTCCTTTTATGGCAGGTCAAGGTTTCTTCATGAAAATTGGGATTTTTACCTCATTAGGTTAAGTATATTAAGAAATTTTGTTGTTCAAGTGATTATTAGCTTCCTGGAAGTCGGTTATTAAGTTTGGTAAAATTTTACAGTTTAGTCCCTCAAGTTTCAAAATTGACAGTTTCTACCCTCAAGTTTGGTTTCTTGTCCTTTATGACACTTAAGACCAAAAATCAGATTCTTAGAGTAATATTATACTTATTATAGAGTAAGTGTTTCAAAATTTTAGTTTACGGGTCCGATTTTAAAAACTATGCGTTTAACGCTCCCGGTTACGGTAAAAGCCGGAGAGTTTTAACCGTTAATTTAGGGTTTTCATAAATTTAAGTCTTGGACCAGTAGGTATCATCTAAAAGACATTTTTATAAATTTTAAGTCCTTAGATTGTGAAGTTTGGCCTTTAATAGTTGAAAATCTCGTTTTTACGTTTGACCCGTTAAAACGCGGTTTTGACCGTGTTTGACCATTTAAAGCTCGTTTGACCAATCTTTCAAATCCTTTAAGTCTTTCATTACTTAACTTACTGAAATCATATGATTTTTATAAATCATAGCTTTGAACTCCATTTTTATGGATTTTTCTCAAAAACGATGCTCGGTTAGTACCCGTTTTTAGTTAAAACGTCATTTATTTGTTCCTTTGACCACTTAAATTTCCCATTGACTCCAGAACACTTTATTTATCATTTTTAAGCCTGTAATACTTTTCAAGAGTGTTAAATCCATATTCTTACTACTTTTAAGGTCGTTTTACCATGTTTTCGGGTCCCGAACTCAACCAAAATAGGTCTAATCTTAACATGTCCATAAGTTCCAGAGATTAACCACTTGTTTCTACCTTAACATTCATCAAAACATTCTGAAATTTAGGTCCAAACTCACGGCTAGGTTCCCCATTACAACAATGAGTCATTAACTTAGTGATTTAGCCATATCTAACCATAACACATGTGTAAATCGTTGCAACTTGTAGTTTAAACCTTACCAAAGCTCCATTAACTTTAAATCCAAATTATTAAAATGTTACCAAGTCGTTTATGAGCAAGTTATAAGCCTTGGTTAAGAGTGTTTTCAAACAAGTGCTTAGCTTGCAATATATACATCTTGTAAAAATGAAGGCTTTTGAGGTGTAACTTGTGTTAAAACCATACATCCACGGTGCATCTTCCTTTATAACTTTTTAAATCAGGTTATTAGGAGTTTATAAATCCAGGATAATCAAACTTGAATCAAATCATGAAGAATTAGATCAAAATAATGATAATCACAATCAAAACCCCTTTGATCTTCAATTAGATTGCAAAATATGTGTTTACAAATAATCCCTCAATCTATTGGTCATGCAACCATTGACCAACACTAATGACAATTAACCTATTTATAGTCTAGACTAATATTCACTAATTGCACTTAACCCCCTAGACTTAGGCTAATTAATATAAAATTACATATTAAGCATAAAAATGACTAAAATCAAGATAAAATATATTTTGTTCACACAAAATATATTTATTACAATAAAACTCCTAGTCATTTAAATCTTCAACGTCTCGTCTCGGTTCCTCGTCTCGAACGAGTCGGGTTTGACTTTTGTTGACTTTGACCGTGACATTGACTTTTGTTGACTTTCACTATGTTGATAATATAGACTATCTTTTACAGCTCCAACAATACTCCCCCTTAGTCTATCATTATCAACGTCTTCAAACGAAATCAGCATCGAGAAGTCAACACTAGAAAGATCTTCAATTTGAATCTTTCTGAATCTGATGAGAAAGATTTTTCATCTCATAAGCTCCCCCTATTTATATGCTCCCCCTTTTCGAGTGCAAACTTTACAAGGATATTGGAACAGGTTTCCCAAATCTCTAGTCTTGAGTGCTTTAGAAGATGTAGGAGGAGGATTCCTAGCTCGGTATCTTCTGCAAACTTGAGGAACAGGTTCTCTGATCAGGTACACTGCTCAACTGATGATCGGCCATCACTTAAAGCAAAAATTTGAAACACATTCACAAACACAATCTCGACATTTCTAATTAGATCATTTCATTTTAACAAAATAAACCCGTGTTTATTTGTGATTGAAAACAACCGAACCCGTGTTCGATTGTACGCAATTTCTGTGAAATGCATGAAAATGATAAAATTGTAACAGCATAATATGGAAGACCTAAAAAAAATTTGAAAAGAAATTTTATTATATTTTTCTATTTTTTATTATATACATGTATTATAACATATTTTATATCTATTATATAATTTTTTGTGTTTTTTTTGTTTTTTTTAAACCGAGAACTGAATCGATCATGAGATCATATCCTCAAGATATACTTTAGCACAAAGATGAATTTAATCATCGACAAGCAATGAGATCACACTGATAACTGAATCTAATCACAGTCTTTAAATGATTTTGAAATCCTCAAACAGATCAATAACGATTGCTGATATATTTGTCCACTTAAACTCATGCCCTATCTTTTTCAACAAGCAGTAGATGATTCGTTAAGGTTCGATTAAATACTTTAGAATTCTAGGACCCCACAATCATTTGGCAAAAACCCTCACCCAACCTCAGGATTTCTTGAATTTTGTTACGATCTTTACAAAGCAAGGCTTGTGCATTAGTGTGCAAGTGATTATCGACAGAATATTGCATTCTGTGTTGAATTCATCGTTTAGATGATTTGACACAACTTAGACTAAAATGGTGAGAGCTCTAGGTCTATACTCACGTATAACAAAGGAGATGACCATTTAATCATGTGCCGATGAGAGCTCCAGGTCAGTACTATCGTACAGCAGAGGAGATCATCACTCCAGGTCAGTACTTCCGTACAGCAGAGGAGATTAGCACAAACACAAGACACATAAATACACCAGACATGGCTCAAAGATATGACATATATGATTTGTATCGTGGTGGGTGAAAGATCAATTCTCAATCCAATTTTTGTCGGGACTCAGTTTTTATGCAGGCCAAAATGATTGCGTAAATCCAGACATCCTTAAGCATGATGTTTTAATTTAAATCATTATGCTATTGTCTACTTTATTCTTCAGGCTGAGTCTACCAAGCATATCATTAAAGAATCTGTTTGTTTTTCTATTATTTGCAATTAAAAATAAGATGTAAATCAGATAACAATATCAGTTACTATCATTTCTCATTTAAAAAACGCAGGTCATGCAGAAACAAGCATTTCAAGATGATATACAATCATTTCTCAGTCATCTCGAATCAAGTTCCTAGTTCTCTTTCATTTTTCTCCTAGTTCTCTTTTCATTTTTTTATGTACTATACTCTCCCCCTAAATTTTTTATTTTTGCAAATTTGTTTATTTTTTTTATTTTTTTATTTTTTTATTTTTTTATTAATTTTTTTTATAAAACTGTACAAAAATAAAAATTTATCAAAGAAGATCTTCCAAACTACACTGATTATCAAGATAAGAAATGAATTGTCAAGAAATATGCAGTGATAGTGAAGTGAGAACTGTGATTGTGCATATAAAAATCCAAATTATGGATAAAATACCATGACCTTATCCTGTTTGTTCCGCCTCAAATTTGAATCAAGAACAATCTCTGTCAGTAAACTGGATTACTAACAGTCCTGTTGAATTGTTCTTGCACTCATTAACAAATTAGTTAGAAAGGGGAACCCAGGCCATCGAAGTCCTGGAAGTTCCTTTTTCATCAAGATAAGTAACAATAGGGGATTGCTGTATCCTTCTTTTTAATTTGCCAAATTTGTTTCGGTTCAATTAACTTGGATTTGAATGAATTAAACTTGGAAATCATTTTCTGTTTAACCTTTGGTCATTTTCATCTTTGTATCATGTGAAACCGGCTTCACATGAAAAGATTTGGATGTAGGGTTTTTCATCCAACCATTCAAAGATGTGTGCTTTTTATCTCTTGATCCAGAGAAGCAACCCATGTTGCCTTTACCGTCTGGAATATTCTTTGTAGACTTACATTCGGAGAAGCAATTCGTTTTGCCTTTACCATTTGAAGCAAGTCTTTGAGGACATTTCTTAACCACATGCCCTTCTTTTCCACGCTCAAAACAAGCCTTAAAAGGCTTTTGATGCTTTGTAGTCCTGTGTGAAGCATTTGGAATTTGAGATTGCTTTGAGCTTGTAGCAGATTCTTGCTTGTTTTGGTGTTTGCTGTGTTGAACAATGAATGAGATCTTCACTGATTCACTAGGTGGTTTTGCTGTTGGAGTAGAGATCCGTATTGGTCTTGATTCAGCTTTTGGAAGCTTTTGAGACTTGACAATATCAGGAGATATCTTGATCTATGAGGAACCAACACGCTCCTCTATGTTTGATTCATCATCTGAGCTTATCCAGTCTCGTATACACAGAACTGCTTCCAAATGATCTTGATTGACACCTCCTATTGTGTCGGCTTCGGTTATAGGATTTTGATTGCCTGACGATTCAACAACTGTTCCTTCTTTGACAAACCTCACAGGAACAAACGAAGGAATGTTACCTGTTTTGAATTTGTTGAAGAAGGTTGGAGAAGCAACTGATATTGATTTTGGAGCATCAGAGGTAGAATCGTCATTAATCTTCTTATCAGACCCCTGCCTGAGAAATCCCAAACCTACAGGAGAATCCTGCACATCTCTAACCTCTTTAAGATTAACGGTGCTTAAACCTGCATTTAAACTATTAGTTTCTGCAGCTTCAATCAAATCATTAGATGGATGAGGTTGAGGCATAGGAAAGTAACAATGGGTGCTAGGAGGAGGATAGACGTATGGATTTTCATCACAACCCACTCCCGTTGTAATCCTAGCTCCCCTTTGTTTACACAGTAGCTCTTCCTGTTTCATTCGGGATATGGTCCATCTATCAAGCTTTGTTTTAAGCTTGCTTGTTTCAAATCAGCCAAAGTGACTCTTTCGTTTAAAAGATTAATTTCAACATTTCTTTCAAGAAGAGTTCGTTTTAAATGATACTTTTCTTTTAAAGCATCATTTAATTTTATGAAATACTTGGCTTCATTCTTTTTAAGTTCTGCGTTTATGGTGGTTAACTCCTTTTGGTTATCTAAAAGTAACCTATTAGCTTTATACACACCAAATAAACGAATTTTGCAAGCAGAAGAACACATATCCTGAACTGTCTCGTATGTAAGATCCAGGATGACTCTTTCAGCAGTAAGAGCCTTCTCACAGTTGCAAACTCTGGTATTTCGCTTCCATTCCTCTTCCTTCTCAGCATCACAAACTTCAGCATTCAACTCAGCTCCACCTTTACCCATTGATGTCTGCTTAAGCTCCTCTTGTACCTCTTTAGTTCCAGGTTTTGGTAAACCATCGGAATTGGTGCCAAAATCTGATCTCTCTTCTAGTTTCTCTTTGGAGTTTGAAGTGATCTTTTGAGTTAGATATGTCGCTTCATACTACTCACGACGTTTGATATCCAACTCAATATCTTTCAGTTTGTTGATCACCTCCTTCAGTTTGTAATCCCGAAAGCCTCTATCTCGTTGAATCGACTTGCCGTGTGAGCTCCATTCTGATGGGAGGGAATCAAGCAATCTTAGAACTTGTTCATGATTTCCCATTTGGGCATCAAACTTCTTCAGATTACTTGCCACCAACAGAAAACGATCAACAAAATCAGACATCGTTTCATTCTTTAAAGCTGCAAAATTATCAAACCGGCATTGTGCAATTGTGAGATCATCAGATTCGAAGGATTTAATCAGTTCTGCAAAAGCCATTTTTATTTTTATTTTGTTTAAACAATTAAACGCCCCAAAAATATTTTTCCCAAAAAATTTAGAATAATTCTCCCCCGGGAATAATATTATTATTTTTTTTATAAATCTTGCAAAATCGATGAAAATTTCTTTATCAGGATGAACTCAATTAATCCCAACTAGGGGGAAAAAGTCATCTTTGACATTCTAGTTTCGCTGAAACAAAATGATAATTTCGCCGAAATTGTAGTTTCGCAGAAATATCTAGTTTCGCTGAGCCGACAGTAGTTTCGCTGGAAATTCCGGCAGCAGTTTCGCTAGCCAAATGCTTTAGACTGCTTTGTTTCGCCGACACTTTCGCACAAAACAAGCTTGAACTTTCGTTCAATGATACTTTCGGCAACAATTTCGCTTGTAAATCAACCACAATCACTGTTGAACTTTCGTTCAATGAAACTAGTTTCGCAGGACAGCAGAAAACAACTTTAATGAGGATAACCGATGTAGTTTCGCTGGAAGAACTCGTAGTTTCGCTGGATGAACTGGTAATTTCGCTGAACGAAGCTGAAAAACTTTTTCAACACGAAATCAATCTGAAAACGCCCAAATCTCAATGGATTTGATACCTGATGATTAACAGAGCTTTCCCAACCAATAACAAGCAAACTTCAATCAATTTCAATATCAATAACACTCAAATTTGATCCGAATTGATGAAAACATAATATTGAACAAAAACAACCAAAACCTCAACTTCTCTCTCTAAAAATCTTCAAATCTTCAGTGAATTTGATCCAAAATGGCTCTGATACCAAATTGTAAATCCAGGATAATCAAACTTGAATCAAATCATGAAGAATTAGATCAAAATAATGATAATCACAATCAAAACCCCTTTGATCTTCAATTAGATTGCAAAATATGTGTTTACAAATAATCCCTCAATCTATTGGTCATGCAACCATTGACCAACACTAATGATAATTAACCTATTTATAATCTAGACTAATATTCACTAATTGCACTTAACCCCCTAGACTTAGGCTAATTAATATAAAATTACATATTAAGCATAAAAATGACTAAAATCAAGATAAAATATATTTTGTTCACACAAAATATATTTATTACAATAAAACTCCTAGTCATTTAAATCTTCAACGTCTCGTCTCGGTTCCTCGTCTCGAACGAGTCGGGTTTGACTTTTGTTGACTTTGACCGTGACGTTGACTTTTGTTGACTTTCACTATGTTGATAATATAGACTATCTTTTACAGCTCCAACAGAGTTCATAAATCCATTAGAAAGCAGGTTATACGTTTTGGTTTCAAGAGTTACAAGATCTACAAGTTAGATGGTGCAAAAGTCCCAAAAATAGGGTTTTCATGGTGGAAATCGGTTTCCACCTTAGATATGACAAGAATAACGAGTGAGATACCTCTTGTGAAGTTGAAAGCTCCTCAAGAACAAGGTAGTGGTGTCGGGTTTCTGCTACAACAAAGAGGGGAGGAGTTTTTAAAAGAGATATGAAAGAACACATGGAAAAAGACTATTTTCGGGTGTCATGAACTTACACTTGATGTTGTTCACGTTTAGGAGAGTGTAGAGGGTCTTGAATGGCTCGAATCTCCTTGGACAAGGCTGGAGAATCTTCTACAATGCTTGAAAAGGTCGAACAACAGGTAGAAGTGTGTCCAAACTCGCGGATATGGTCACCTTCTTGCGGTTCTTCGGTTGGCCGATTTTCCTTGATGTTGTTCTTGCGATTTTTAGGGCTGAAGTAGAGAGTGTTTTGAGAGAGTTTGCAAGGGGAGGGGAAGGTAATTCAGCTAAGAATTCGAATAAGAGGGAAGAGAGGGAGAGAGTTGAGGTCTTTGCATGAAGTGTGAATGGTGGGTGTGGTGGTGGTGTAGAAAGGAGGAGAGTGGAGGGAGAGGGGGCGGCCGAGTTTGGCTTGTAGTGAGGATTTTAGATTTAATTTTTAATTACAAATAATTATTATATAGTGTAGTTTTGTAGTATTGGGTATAATATATTGTTTAGTGGATGGTGTTAATTGAGGTATCTAGTGCATGTCCATGCATGCATGGGCCGAAAATATGAGAGTGTGAGTGTGTATGCTCACATTTTAATTGTTTTCTCTTGAGATAAATTTTATAAGGGTGACTAGTCAACATTCCCGGAACACAAATTTTTAAAAGGTAAAAAAAACCTAAATTAACTAAAAGTCAATAATAAAAATCATATGAAACCATAATTTGAATCAAGTATCAAGAATTGTTTCCAATTTCATAGTAGGGTTGAATAGTTTCAATTATTAGCACTCATAAGATGGATAATGATGCAAGTAATTTAGGGTTAGGATAACAACCTAGAGGCCGGTTGTCACATTCTCCCACCGTTTAGGAAATTTCGTCCCGAAATTTTAGCTTTGATTAGAGTCTGAACGGGTGGGTAGGTGTGGATAATTCTTCCTCATTTCATCTTCACGCTCCCAAGTAAATTCAGGTCCTCGCTTGGAGTTCCATCTAACTTTAACCTTGGGTATGCGGCTCCGCCGGAGTTGCTTGACCAAGCGATCCGTGATCTCCACGGGTTCTTCCACAAAATTCAGTTTGTCGTTTATTCTTGCTTCTTTTAATGGCAGTTCTAGGGTTTTGTCTACCATGCTCTTCTTCAAGTTTGACACATGAAAGGTGTCGTGTATGTGGCTCAACCCCGGGGGTAGTTTCAACTTGTACGCCACTGGGCCAATTCTTGCTAGTATTTCGAATGGTCCAATGTACCTTGGGCTTAACTTTCCTCTTTTTCCGAACCTCACAGTTCCCTTCCATGGTGCTACCTTTAGCATTACCCTGTCGCCCACTTGGAACTCTAGAGGTTTCCGCCTCCTGTCAGCGTACTTCTTCGGCCGATCTCTGGCTGCTTTCAGTCGCTCCTTTATCTTATAGATCTTGTCGGTGGTCTCCAACACGATGTCGGGTCCCATCACTTGGCTATCACCAATCTCATTCCAACTCAACGGTGATCGGCATTTCCTGCCATATAGGGCCTCATACGGAGCGGCTTTAATACTCGTGTGGTAACTATTGTTATAGGCGAATTCCACCAAAGGAAGATGGTTATCCCAGTTTCCGCCAAAGTCCATCACGCAAGCTCTTAACATGTCTTCCATCGTTTGAATAGTTCTTTCGCTCTGTCCGTCGGTTTGAGGGTGGTAAGCCGTGCTTAGATCTAAACGGGTTCCTAAAGCTTGCTGGAACGATTTCCAGAAGCGAGAGGTGAAACGGCTATCACGGTCGGAGATGATCGACAAAGGCACTCCATGCCTCGTTACAATCTCGTCGACATATAGTTGGGCCAATTTCGTCATGTCGTAGTCTTCTCTAATTGGCAAGAAGTGAGCTGATTTCGTTAGCCTATCTACTATCACCCAAATAGCATCGTGGCCTTTAAACGTTCTGGGCAACTTGGTAACAAAATCCATCGTGACATTATCCCATTTCCATTCTGGGATTTCAGGTTGTTGTAACGTTCCTGATGGTTTTTGGTTCTCAGCTTTTACCATGGCACAGGTTGGACATTTCCCCACATAAACGGCGATTGATTTCTTGATTCCCGGCCACCAGAAAAGTGCCTTTAAATCCTGGTACATCTTATCACTTCCAGGGTGAATCGAATACCTAGACTTGTGTGCTTCGTCGAGGATTACTTCTCGAATTTCTCCGTGCTTTGGCACCCAAGTCCTTCCTTCATATCTGTATGTACCATCGTCCCCTATCTCAAATTGCTTTTCCATTCCAGTCAATCCTTCTTCCTTTAATCTTCCTTCCTTTAATGCCTCGCTTTGAGATTCTTTCAGTTTTACAATAAGGTTGGTATACACACTCATCCTTAAGGCTCGTACACGAAGAGGTTTTTCTCTTTCCTTTCGGCTTAACGCATCCACCACAACATTGGCCTTACCGGGATGGTAGCGGATTTCGCACTCGTAATCGTTTAATAGCTCGACCCATCTTCTCTGACGCATGTTGAGCATCTTTTGGTCAAGGATGTGTTGCAAACTTCTATGGTCAGTGTAGATGATGCACTTTGTGCCATAAAGGTAGTGCCTCCACATTTTGAGAGCAAACACCACGGCACCCAACTCCAGATCGTGCGTCATGTAGTTCTTCTCATGATCATTCAGCAGTCTAGATGCGTAAGCAATCACCTTGTTGCGTTGCATCAATACACATCCTAGCCCTTGACGCGAAGCGTCACAATAGACCACGAAGTCTTCTACTCCTTCTGGAAGAGCAAGGATAGATGCACTGCATAACTTCTCCTTAAGCGTTTCAAACGCCTCGTTCTGCTCTAGCTCCCACCAAAGGTTGTGTTCTTCTTGGTTAGTGCGGTCAAAGGTTGCACTATACGCGAGAAGTCTTTTATAAATCGTCGGTAGTAGCCAGCCAGTCCTAAGAATTGCCTTATCTCCGTAGGAGTTTCAGGAATCTTCCAATTCTTTTTGGCCTCAATCTTGGAAGGGTCAACTTGAATTCCATTCTCATTCACCACATGTCCTAAGAATTGGATCTGGCGCATCTAGAATTCACATTTAGAGAACTTGGCATATAGTTGCTCATTCTTGAGTAATTCAAGAATTAGCCTGAGATGCTTCTCGTGCTCGTCTTTACTTCGGGAGTAGATCAGTATGTCGTCAATAAACACGATCACAAACTTGTCGAGGTAAGGGCGGCAAACGCGGTTCATGAGGTCCATGAATGCTGCTGAAGCATTAGTCAGTCCAATGGGCATGACCAAGTACTCATAGTGTCCATACCTTGTTCGGAAGGCCGTTTTGGGTATGTCTTCTTCTCTTATCTTCAGTTGGTGGTATCCTGACCTCAAATCTATTTTGGAGAAATAACTTGCTCCTGGCAGTTGATCAAATAGGTCATCTATTCTCGGAAGAGGGTAACGGTTCTTTATGGTCAGCTTGTTCAATTCTCTGTAATCAATATACATTCGCAGGGTTCCGTCCTTCTTTTTCACGAATAGTACCGGGGCACCCCATGGAGAGACACTCGGACGTATAAATCCCTTGTCCAGTAGTTCTTGAATTTGTACCATTATCTCCTTCATCTCAGGTGGGGCGAGTCGGTACGGTGCCTTGGCTACCGGTGCAGCACCAGGCAACAAATCTATCTGGAATTCAACTTGTCGGTTCGGGGGGAGTCCTGGTAGGTCTTCCGGAAACACCTCTGGGTATTCAGAAACCACGGGAATATCTTCGATCTTCTTCTCCTTTTGGGTCTTCATCACATAAACTATAAAAGCCGGACATCCCTTCATCAAGCTCTTGGTAGCTTTTAAGTGGGATATCATGGGGTATAGGGTGTTACTCCTTTCACCCTCTACCACTAACACTTCTTTGTCGCACAACAGTATCTTGAGTAGACGCTCATCACATATGATTTCGACTTTATGCTTCGCTAGCCAGTCCATACCCACAACCACATCAAATCCTCCTAACTTAATGGACATCAAGTTTATCCTAAACGTATTCCCCTTTAGATTCAGCGGGCAATCCCTAATGATTTTGTTAGTTTCTAAAATGTTACCGTCAGCTAATTCTACGGTAAACGTATCAGTCAAGGCATACGCGTCTAAGTCAATCAATGGCCTAAAAGTACCAGAGATAAAACTAGAAGTTGCTCCAGTATTGAACAGTACAGTAGCGGGATGATTGTTTACAAGGAACGTACCGTTGACCACGTCAGGTTCCCTACGAGCTCCTGCTGGGTCCATTACGAAAGCTCTTCCCTTAGGCTTGTTGTGCTTGGCATCCTTGTCTCTACCCAGCTTAGGACACTTGTTCCTCATGTGCCCTGGATCTCCACATTCATAGCATTGTTTTCCTGGTGCGTAAGTACAGTCTTTGATTAGATGGCATGTTCTCTTGCACCTAAAACAGGGCATCGGGTTACATTCCCCTTGATGATGTAATTTGCACTTGTTGCAAAATGGGCTTGTCCCCAAATACAATCTCCAGTTCTTGCTTCCCTGATCATCACGCCTCGCACCTTCAGAACTCTTTCTACCTGACCCACTACTACTACCAACCGCTCTTTTCACTTCAAACCACTTCCTTTTCTCACCAACCAACTTCCTCTTCTCATCAGCCCTTGCTTGTTCAGTCCATCCAGCCCTAATTAAGTCATCAGTCAAACTGCTGGTAAGGTCGACAGCAGCTTGTAGGGTTAAAGGCTGGGAGGAACGGACCATTCCCCTAACTCTTGGGTGTAGTCTCCAGATGAACCGTGCTACACCTTTGGCTTCAGGTGTCACCAGATGTGGAACAAGTCGGGATAGGGCTAAGAAACGATTGATATATTCTGTGTAGTTGGGACCTTTAATCTCCAAGCTTAAAAATTCTGTCTCCAGCTTCTCGAGTTGATTGATGGGGCAATATTTGTTGGTCATTACCTCTCGGAATTCAGTCCAGCCCATTCGATTAGCCACATTTCTTCCACGGCTTTGAGTAATTGACTTCCACCATTCAAGGGCTGATCCCTTGAGAGATTGTGATGCAAACCTCACCATATGATCCATCTTGCACTCGCTAATGTCCAAGACAACTTCCATTTCGTCAATCCATCTGTAAGTCTCTATAGCACCCTCGGTGCCATAGAAGTCCTTAGGCTTACATGCCATGAAGGTCTTATAGGAGCATCCATTCTTTAACGCCTCGGCTTCTTCGTCGTGGCCTTCATCGTTCCCCGGCCAATCATTACCAGTAGTGTTATCCCGGTCTGCATTTATCTGTGCAATAATAGTCGGAATGGCATTAGCTAGTTGCTGAGCTACGAGGTTAGCAATTCTTTCGTCACTCTCTTGATTAGCATTTTCCCCGTGGGGAGTCCCTGGTGGAGTAGGTTGGCTTCCAGTCTGCCTCGCTTCCTCACGGCGGCCCCTAGTGGCTCCTCGCCGTCCAAATCGTGTTCCTCTGCGAGTCGGCATTCTGATAATATCACAAATAGATTCGTTTAGCATCTAAAAATTTGTTTCGAATAGCCTATGCATCATTACCCTATTACACTATGCCTCGAAAAGAGGGATCATGGCATGCACATATGTATTTACAACCCACTAAGGAAACCTTATAAAGTCCAAATCAAAACATGACATAACAGTTAGACGACCAATTAGAAAAAGGCACAGACCAATTTCAAGGCACAACACAACATATAGCAATTTAATACAGACAGTTCAATAAATCTAGCATCCCAACAAACAGTTCACAATAGTATCATCCAACAAAGTAGAATCAGAGTCAAGCTCTTACAATATGGAAGGTGCCATCACCCCCATGATAATAATAATAATAGTATCGAATAATAATTCAAATAGTTTCCTTCTACTGTCTAGAGACAGATAATCCTGCTGAGTACTCCTACTCTCACATCCACTTTTTCTTCAGCCATCCAAACCATCCTGTTCTCTTCTTCCTCTGCTCCTGCTCCAAACGCTGCACTTCTTGCGTAGCCATCAAAGTCTGGAATTGAGCAGACTGGGAGGTTCGAGTGGCGTGCTAAACAGTCAACTCATGACGGCGAACGGTCCTCAAGATCTCATCCAATGTCGCATCAGAGGGTCCTACATCACTTTCCCGGCGACTCGACTGGTAGTACCTATCACCAGCCAGTACGCTAGGGCCGTCATACATACTATGTCTCGGCGGCAACAGGTGCTCGTCACGTGGGTCAAACAGTGGAGGTACCGAAGTCGGAATCCTAACAGGCGGGGGAGGAGGAGGAGGCATCCTAAAGGATATGGAGGATCTTGGCCTAACACTTTTGCGAGGTCGGGTGACAGTACGAACACCCCTATTTCCAATAGGTGGGATGGGTGAGAGGGTCGGAGCAGCTACTTGAGGAGAGTGGGAATGCGTTCGGCTTCGGGAAGGTGATGTGGAGGAAGAGTCCTCGGAAGCTTCAGTGTCTTTTGATGTGACGGATATCCACCCTGGATGTCCGCATCTCCGGAGGTACGCTTCATACTCTGTCTGAGGCTTCGCCCTTCTCAGGGTTCCGGTAGGAGTGGTCTCAGTGTCGGGGTGAGTAGGCGCCTTTCCTTTATCAGCCATAGACGTTGTCCTGTAAGAAATACATCATGAGTAATTTGGTTTCTCATAGCTCATGATTATAATAATAGTACTAGTAATAGTAGTGATGGCAATAGTATCTGTTATTCCAACATACAGCTGTCCATGTTGCCCAATTCAATAGTCTCTTCAAATAGTATCGGATAACATAGTTCATCATAAAAAAATCATTTAAATCCCCTTTTTGAAATTAGTTTCAAAATCATCAATATAAATCAGAGAAGTTCAATCATAACCTAAAGATCCGTGATGGAAATTACGTGTCCGGTAAATTCATGATTATGTTGATCAAGTGTAATCATCAATTTACCCAACTCGATCATCCCAACACTTCCCACAAGGACAGTCCTAGGGTATCAGGGTTGTAGCCTAGGGTCTATTATGGTATTCCCGACTTCTCTACAACCTTTGGCTCTGATACCAATCTGTCACACCCCGGGCCCAGGTAGGGTGGGACGTCACAGACTAGCAACAATATATGGCAGCGGAAACAAACCATTACAAGAGCGCAGGGAGAGAATATCACATGGCATAAATGTTTTAAAAAGATACCGGGGCTAGAAACAGATCAAGCCCCCAAATAGTTTTACAATCACCCATGAAAATAAATTGTACTTGTTCAACACAAACATGAAATCGTTCAAATGGTTCATTAAGTAAAATGTGCCAATGCCATGGTCGTGGGGATAGGTCTAGGTCTTCTCAACAGCTAGGATCTCTTCATACTTTACTTGAAACATGCTCAAAAGAAATTTATGTCAACTAAAAAGTTGGTGAATTCAAGTGCTTAAAGTTTAAAAACAAAAGGACTTAACAAATCCTTCGTTGATTAAAAATAAAATAATCATTGTTTAAACATCATGGGGAAAATCATAATCAACCCTACACTCAGTCCCGGTTGGCCTCTTCTAAAGTTGTGTTTAACCGGATATTCCCGAAGGAAGAACTGAGCCCCAAACCAGTGAACCCTACCTGCCCGGATGGTTCACCATAGTTTCTTAACAAAACCTGTTACATGCCACAAACGACCCCTTAGGATCTCAGTGGGGTATCCTTCCTGGAACGGAAGCCACTGTGTGTGGGGGATTCCCCAAATAGATCTATTCATATAAAATAAGCGGTTCACGAAAGAATTAATGATCATGACATATGTATCAGCAGGTATTCCATAAATCCCACATACAATCATCAAGTAAAGCACAATTATAGTTCAAAAAAATATAACAGAGCATGCTTCACCCCAAAACAGTAGTAAAAAGGGGGATCACTGGAACTCACCTTAGGTTTCAAGTCAAAAGTCTCTTGGTATGCCGGGAGTGTCTCAAGTCTAGCACCCTAACATGTACATATTAAGTAATAAGCTACTGCCCTAAACTCATTTAAGGTGCAACAATAGTGTCAGGAGTTTAGCTATTGGGTAAGGCTTTGGTTTCGTGAAGGTTTGTATAAAAAGTTTCCTTTTATGGTAGGTCAATGTTTCTTCATGAAAATTGGGATTTTTACCTCATTAGGTTAAGTATATTAAGAAATTTTGTTGTTCAAGTGATTATTAGCTTCCTGGAAGTCGGTTATTAAGTTTGGTAAAATTTTACAGTTTAGTCCCTCAAGTTTCAAAATTGACAGTTTCTACCCTCAAGTTTGGTTTCTTGTCCTTTATGACACTTAAGACCAAAAATCAGATTCTTAGAGTAATATTATACTTATTATAGAGTAAGTGTTTCAAAATTTTAGTTTACGGGTCCGATTGCCAACGTATCATATCTCATATCATATATCATAATCACAATGGCACATTGGTCGCGACTCCAATGCACCCCTAAATCGAAAGGTGTGTATGGCACTACACAACTCAACCGCGAACTAAACATATCATCCAAATCCTAGGATGCATCCATACGCCTCCCAAATAATCCAAAGCTCTCTCGCGAGCATAATCATATAAACAAAATGGAGACGCCGTAAACTGATCACACCGTTACGGATAGTGTCAAGTCGTCGGTAGCCACAACGACAAGCCTATGGTACCTCCATAGGTAGTTGACTCGGTATCCCTATCTCCTGTCTACAAATCTAGGGTTCTATGACCGCATGAGTGAACAATGATCCAACCGCCACCAAATATATTCATCATGCGTAATGATCCTAATTTGAATGAAATTAAGCACGAGCACACAAACGATACGTTCACAAGCATGTCATAAAAATATATTTTTCTCAATTGTATAAAATAATAGTTCAGTAGCACACATCAGAGTAGCTCGTTAAACGAAAGCAGATCATAACAAGGAGTCATAGATCAACGGAGTGATTTCAAAAGCAACATTATCTATAGTAAAGCGTATAAAAAAAAACAAGGAACATCCGTACCTCAACAAGTGTCTAATTCTCTTAATGTCTCAAAGTTCCACTGACGTGTTCAACAACCTACAACGAGTGATTTCGATCTCTAAATCAGAATTATTTCATATTAATCCTATTCGTCATACTTTAAAATCCCAATCCCATGAATAATTATTGTTTTAATTTTTATCATATACGTAAACATGTTTAGTAATGTCGTTTATTTCGAAGTAAGTTAATTAGTCTTAATATAAAATTTTATGAGTTGAATAAATCAAACCAAAGACACCAACAACAAATGTTGCATAACAGAAGCCTAATTCCCTTGATACTTCTAGATGAGAAGGCAAGAATTTTATGACACGGCTTCGACGACCAGGTATGAGACCCAATGTATGTGTTTACAAAGAAGTATGGTGGCTGGCAACAGGTTGAAAGGATGACACAACAGATAGTAAAAGACCCGAATCTCAGAACAAACTTGGACTAGAACCTGATCTCACAGGTGGACAAGCAACCCAAGCTAATCCGATTAAACCTTGTTAAAAATCCTGAGATGTTTGGACATAAGTACAGAATGCTATGCCATATCAATTAATACATATTCATAGTTTCCTTAGTTATGTAATTTAGATATTTAGAAGAGAATAGAGACTTAATCCAATATGAAGCATGTGAGAACACATAACGAATGGAACTTTATATGTCAAAATACCTTAGATTTTATTATCTTTACTATTAAATTAATCTGTTTGCTAAACAATCTCATACGTGTTGAAGAGGTTAACTTAAAAGGGCTGTAAATTTGACGGGTCAATCACGAAGGAAACATCAGAACGATTATGTTTTGGTAACCTGGTAAATCAACAGGTTGAAGCAAACAAACACAGACCAGCAAGAATTTGACTGGGCCGAGAATTGAATAAACTCTAAATATATAAACAGGACTTGGCCCAAGACGGATGAACGAGCAACAAAAACTATCTCGATTAAGTACCATTAAAATCTTTGACCCAATTGTTAATATTTATCTAACCTAAATCTAATCAGATCACTTTTAGTGGAATACAAATTAATTCATAATCTAAAACTTGACTTTTGCTTTATGAGGTAGAAGAAAGAAGTTGATTGGAGAATAAATAGAGAAAGGACAGAAGCATCGTAATGAACTTTTGAACTCTTTAAAGGTTAATAAGGATAATTAGAATTATAGTTTAGTTCCAATTTGATGAAGGGAACAATTATTTATTATTGCTTCATGATGTTTATACAATTGATTAAAATTAACCTAGATATTTAGATTACTTGTACAGGATCCTTCATGTTGAGTTATCAAAAAAATTGTGCAGATTAGAAACATAATAGCAGGGAGCTTTTAGTGGTTACCTTAAGTGAAAATTACCAGCTCCTAGGTTAGATTGATATCTCAATGCCGGGTTCTTCGAAACAGGGGCTGTAACACCAGTGCCATAACCTTATTTGTGAGAAGACTTGGGGTTTAAAAGAATGGAACTTGTTCAGAAAACATAACAGGAAGAACAGGACCTTAATTTACCTTAATCGCGAGTTCAAAAGCTAGCTTTAGGCGAATTCAATCGAGGTTCAACAACCTGCGTTATAGTGGTGCTCGACAACTAACTTCTGAACCGCAAGAGAGATCGAACGGGAGGTGAGATGGAATTGTTGATGAGGGTTTTCATGAGAACAATTGAGGGTCGAAGATCCGTTTAATACCACCATAGTTGTGTGGGTATGAGGCTTGAACTCCAAGTTCATCGGTGATGTTTGTTGTTGTAGATAGGGAGAAGAAGAAAAATGAAGGTGTGTAGGTTAGGTCAAAGATAAACTCACATTTTTCCCCCTTTTAGTTGTTAATTTTTTTTTTGTGTTTATTTATTTATTTATTTGTATTAGTTTAGCTTTGGGTTATTTCATCACTACCACGTTAATTTAATTTCGTCCTCGAAATTCTAAAACACGATCGATCGGTGGAACGCTATTTTTTTTTCACTCAAGTTTCTAATTAGAGTAGTACAAATTACTAGAGGTAACTTAAGAGTAGTGACTACAACATATTATTTTATCTAAACGACGGGTTATTATAACACATACCCCTAAAAATGATTTCGTCCCCGAAATCAACAGATTATAAAGCGTACCTTTACTTAAAAAGATGTGGGTATCGCTCCCGAATAGAGTCCTCAAGTTCCCATGTTGCTTCTCTTTCCGAATGGTTCTTCCACAAGACTTTCACAAACGGCATGGTTTTCTTTCGCATGATTCTTTCCTCACGCCCTAGGATTGCCTCTGCTTCTTCTTCACATGAAAGGTCTTCTTGAATCTTGTGAAACGGGTATTGCACGACATGAAACGGGTAATAATTGTAACCTCGTAGTGTTGACACGTGGAACACATTATGCACATGAGCTAGTGCCGGAGGTAAAGCTATGCGGTACGCCAATTCTCCTACTCTTTCCAACACTTCAAAAGGACCGATGAATCTAGGATCGAGCTTTCCTTTAAGACCAAAGCGACGAACACCCTTCCATGGAGAGACTTCAATAAAAACATGTTCGCCTAGTACAAATTCTACTTCCCTTCGATGTTGGTCAGCGTAGCTTTTCTGACGAGAGCGGGCCTCCTTCAATTTCTGCTTTGCTAGTTCCACTTTCTCATTGGTAATTCTGACCAACTCGGGTCCTTCAATAACTTTCTTGCCTACCTCATTCCAACAAATTGGAGCTCGACATTTTCTCCCATATAACAATTCAAATGGTGCCATATCAATACTTGCATGCCAACTATTGTTGTATGCAAACTCCACCAAGCAAATATAATCGTCCCAATTCCCACTCCATTCCAAAGCACAAGCCCTCAACATGTCTTCTAACGTTTGGATGGTCCTTTCAGACTGACCATCCGTCTGAGGGTGAAAGGCAGTGCTATACTTCAACTTTGTACCAAAAGCTCTCTGAAATCCCTTCCAAAACTGTGACGTGAATCGTGGGTCGCGATCTGAAACAATTGAGACGGGTGTGCCATGAAGTCTAACGATCTCTTTCTGAAATATTTCTGCCAATCGACTGGCAGAGAACTTCTCTTGGATAGGTAGAAAATGAGCTGATTTTGTAAGTCGATCAACTACTACCCATACTGCATCATTCTTCCTTAACGTCTTAGGGAGTCCAGTAACCAGATCCATAGTAATATCATCCCACTTCCAAACAGGGATTTCAAGTTGTTGTAGAAGACCACTGGCTCTTTGGTGTTCTATTTTTACCAATTGGCAAGTAAGACACTTTGCCACAAATTCAGCTATATCTTTCTTCATTCCACCCCACCAGAAGTTTTTCTTCAAGTCGTTATACATCTTCGTTGAACCCGGATGAATAGAGAATTGGGAGCTATGAGCATATTTCATTAATGTTTCTCGAATATCAAGATCTGCTGGAACACACAATCTGTCACCTTGCCACACCACGTCATCGTCATCGAGTCGAAATTCTTGTTGCTTGCCTTCTATTATATTTTGTCTAATAGCCCACAATTCACCATCTTCCTGTTGAGCTTCTTTAATACGTGTTATCAAGGTAGGTTCAACTCTTAGATGAGCTATGCTACCATCTGCTTCTTTGGTGTGAACCACCACCTCAAGACGAGTCAAATCTGAAATAATTTCAGGCTGAATAGTAAGACATGATAGACTACCCGAACTTTTTCTACTAAGAGCATCCGCAACGACATTGGCTTTCCCCGGATGGTATTGAATCTTAGCATCATAATCTTTTAGAAGCTCTAACCATCTTCTTTGTCTCATGTTGAGTTCTTTTTGCGTGAAAATATACTTTAGGCTCTTGTGATCCGTAAAGATATCACAAGTTTCACCATACAAATAGTGACGCCATATTTTTAAAGCGAACACAACTGCTGCAAGTTCTAGGTCGTGTGTGGGGTAATTTACTTCATAAGGTTTAAGTTGTCGAGAAGCATACGCGATCACCTTCCCATGTTGCATAAGGACACAACCTAAACCCTTTTTTGAAGCATCACTGTAAATCTGAAATCCCCCGATTCCTTCTGGTACAGCAAGAATAGGAGCCGTCACCAGTCGTTTCTTCAACTCCTCAAAGCACTTTTCACGTTCATCGTTCCATTCAAATTTAACACCTTTTCTTACCAATTGGGTTAAGGGTAAGGCCAAAGATGAGAAACCTTCCACGAAACGCCTGTAATACCCGGCCAAACCCAAGAAACTTCTTACTTCAGAAACTGTGCTAGGTCTTGGCCAATTTGTAACAGCCTCAACCTTAGATGGGTCTACTTCAATTCCTTTCGCCGACACCACATGACCAAGGAATGTGACTCGTTCCAACCAAAACTCACATTTAGAAAGTTTAGCGAATAACTTCTTTTCACGCAAGATTTCCAAGACAACTCGTAGGTCCTCTTCATGCTGTTCTTTGGATTTAGAGTATACCAAGATATCATCTATGAAGACCACCACACATTTGTCGAGGTAATCATGAAAAACACGATTCATTAAATCCATAAAGACTGCCGGGGCATTCGTTAACCCAAATGGCATAACGAGGAACTCGTAGTGGCCATATCGAGTGCGAAATGCAGTCTTAGGAATATCTTCAGATCTCACCCGCAACTGATGGTATCCAGATCGTAAATCAATCTTTGAGAAATATTTTGCATCATGGAGTTGGTCGAATAGGTCATCGATTCGGGGCAAAGGATATTTGTTTCTAATGGTGACACGGTTGAGCTCCCTATAGTCGATGCATAGCCTCATGGATCCATCCTTCTTTTTCACGAATAGTACTGGCGCACCCCATGGAGATACGCTCGGTCTAATAAATCCACGATCAAGTAACTCTTGCAATTGCTCCTTTAGTTCTTGCAATTCTAAAGGTGCCATTCGGTATGGTGCTTTAGAAATCGGTTCCGCACCTGGAACAAGTTCAATAGTAAATTCTACTTCTCTTTCGGGTGGTAAACCTGGAAGTTCTTCCGGGAAAACATCTGGAAAGTCTTTCACAATTGGAATTTCTCCAAGTTTATGCTCTTCCTTTGAGGTATCACGTATAGCTGCCAAATATCCCTCACAACCATTGTTGATTAATTTTCTAGCCTTCAACGTCGAAATCACTTTAACTAGCCCGTTAGGAGAAGATCCTTGGTACACACACTTTGGTTTTTCAGCATCTCCAAAAGTAACTCGTCTAGCTTGGCAATCAATGGTGGCTTGGTGTGAGCTTAGCCAGTTCATTCCCAAAATAATATCAAAGTCGTGCATGGTCATAGGTAGTAGCTCGGCCATAAAAACATCATCTCCGATCGATATTGGGCATTCGCAAAACACATCAGTAATAGTTATCGAGTTCCCCATTGGTGTAGTAATAGACATAGGTGGGTGTAGTAAGGAAGGAGATAGGCCGACACGTTGCGCAAAGGATAGAGAAATAATTGAATGCGTAGAGCCCGTATCAAATAACACCGATGCTTTAGTACCATTTAAAGTAAGAGTTCCTGATACGGTGCCTAAAGTATATAACAAAATAATTGAATGCTAGGGCGTATAATAAATAAATAAAATAATAAAAATTGATTGAATCACTGATTAATTATTTATTATATAAATTTTTTTTTTACTATTTAAAGTAAGAGATCCTTATACGCTACCTGGAGCCTCAGCCGCCTGATGAGCAGTCATAGCAAACACCCTACCTCCAGTAGTACGTTGATTATTGCCACCATTACGCTGATTCGTATTACCCTTCACAGTGCAATCCCTAGCTTTATGACCTGTCTGACCGCAAGTGAAACATGCTCCAGTCTCTCGATAACAAGGCCTACCCGGATGATTACCTCCACATTTAGCGCATGGTGTGATAGGAATTCTGTTTGGATTACCTCCTCCATTCCTTCCTTGATTGCCATAATTGTTTCCTCTATTCTGGTACGTCCTCTGACCCTGCCACTGACCGTGACCATTATTACCCCCATTACGATATGATCCATGACCTTGCCATCCTCTTGACTGAGTGCCTCGAGAACGATCGCCAAAACCACGTTGATTTCCAGAATGGAATTTTGCCCGACGATCTAAATTTGATCCATCTTCTTCATCTCTGCCTCTTTTCCTACTACCATCAGACCTGAAAGAGTTAAAGTCAACTCTTTCCAATTCTAGGTTTCTAGCTGCATTCGCCACCTCCGCTACAGTGGTAAATTTATCATTAATGAGGGGTCTCCTGTACTCGAATAATAATCCCCACTTGAATCGTTCAGCCTGATCAGCTGCTGACCCTGCCACAGCACCAGCAATTCCAGCTACTCGAATAAAACGAATCATGTAGGCAGTGATAGTCTCATTAGGCTTCTGTCGCATACTAAAATACTCCCGACGATATGCATCTCTTTCAGACTCAGGAAAATACTGCTCATAAAACACATCCAGAAAATCACGCCATGCGAGAGCCTCCACATAACCCTCTCCTTGAGCATTCTTCAAAGCCTTCCACCACCTTTGAGCATCTCCTTCCATCTTATAAGCTGCCAAACGTACCTTCTGATTATCGGTAGTCTCCAGAACATCAAAGATTTTCTCCAGATGTGCAATCCAATTTTCCGCATCTATAGGTGTTGGAGCATCACGAAAAGAATCTGGTTTCTGCTTTTGGAATCTCTCAAGTAACACTGGAGTAAGAGCAGCATTTGCATTGGCACCACCATCCCCTTCGCCATTAGCATCACCTTCAGCATTACCATTACCATTATTCTGAACCGGATTATTTTGAAAGGCAGTAGCAACAGCTTGAGGAACACTTTGAGCAACTGCATTTGCAACCGCCTGATTAAGTGCTGCTAGGAGGACTGGATCAATATTTCCCGCATTTTCATTATTGTTAGTCGTACGTCTACCACGGGTACCCCTAGTCGAAGGTCGTGCCATCTAAATAAAGTGGATACAGACAAGTAATTGAATGTTAGAATCGAAAGAAATACGAAAGAATACAAAATAAAAGATAAAGAATCCTATCGAATGTTCTACCCAATCCTATATTTTGTTCTACCCAAACTCACAGGTCAAGCTTATGCTTACTACAGAATCGAGCCTAAGCTCTGATACCATTCTCTGTAACACCCTCGTCCCAACGTGGAACAAGAGGTCACTTCAAATGTGAACAGAACATTATAAATCCAAAATAATACTTAAATTACGAACGTTAAATTAAAACATCAACTTATGAAGTCTAAAACATCCGCCAAAATAAATACTAAATCAAAAATTCAAGTCTTATGAAATAAAAGAAATAAATCTCCAAGCATGTGTCCCAAACTTCTACTAGCTCTCATCACACATCCCCGATCAACCCTGATTACCTGCCGCGAAAACAAGAAAGCGGCTGAGCTACAAGCTCAGTGCGCGGATGTAGATCACAATAAACAAAATAATATATATATCGAAGCATGATGTTAGGGAATTTGAAAAGAAACCAAACTCTTAAGTTTAAAACATCTCCATTGAATCCACCCTTTACACCAGAATAAACAAGAAAAATAAAGGCTGAAGCAACGAGGGGTTAGGGTTGTTGATACCGAGTAGCCTACAAACAAATATATATATATATATATATAACTGTACGTCCACAATGCCAACGTATCATATCTCATATCATATATCATAATCACAATGGCACACTGGTCGCGACTCCAATGCACCCCTAAATCGAAAGGTGTGTATGGCACTACACAACTCAACCGCGAACTAAACATATCATCCAAATCCTAGGATGCATCCATACGCCTCCCAAATAATCCAAAGCTCTCTCGCGAGCATAATCATATAAACAAAATGGAGACGCCGTAAACTGATCACACCGTTACGGATAGTGTCAAGTCGTCGGTAGCCACAACGACAAGCCTATGGTACCTCCATAGGTAGTTGACTCGGTATCCCTATCTCCTGTCTACAAATCTAGGGTTCTATGACCGCATGAGTGAACAATGATCCAACCGCCACCAAATATATTCATCATGCGTAATGATCCTAATTTGAATGAAATCAAGCACGGGCACACAAACGATACGTTCACAAGCATGTCATAAAAATATATTTTTCTCAATTGTATAAAATAATAGTTCAGTAGCACACATCAGAGTAGCTCGTTAAACGAAAGCAGATCATAACAAGGAGTCATAGATCAACGGAGTGATTTCAAAAGCAACATTATCTATAGTAAAGCGTATATAAAAAAAACAAGGAACATCCGTACCTCAACAAGTGTCTAATTCTCTTAATGTCTCAAAGTTCCACTGACGTGTTCAACAACCTACAACGAGTGATTTCGATCTCTAAATCAGAATTATTTCATATTAATCCTATTTGTCATACTTTAAAATCCCAATCCCATGAATAATTATTGTTTTAATTTTTATCATATACGTAAACATGTTTAGTAATGTCGTTTATTTCGAAGTAAGTTAATTAGTCTTAATATAAAATTTTATGAGTTGAATAAATCAAACCAAAGACACCAACAACAAATGTTGCATAACAGAAGCCTAATTCCCTTGATACTTCTAGATGAGAAGGCAAGAATTTTATGACACGGCTTCGACGACCAGGTATGAGACCCAATGTATGTGTTTACAAAGAAGTATGGTGGCTGGCAACAGGTTGAAAGGATGACACAACAGATAGTAAAAGACCCGAATGTCAGAACCAACTTGGACTAGAACCTGATCTCACAGGTGGACAAGCAACCCAAGCTAATCCGATTAAACCTTGTTAAAAATCCTGAGATGTTTGGACATAAGTACAGAATGCTATGCCATATCAATTAATACATATTCATAGTTTCCTTAGTTATGTAATTTAGATATTTAGAAGAGAATAGAGACTTAATCCAATATGAAGCATGTGAGAACACATAACGAATGGAACTTTATATGTCAAAATACCTTAGATTTTATTATCTTTACTATTAAATTAATCTGTTTGCTAAACAATCTCATACGTGTTGAAGAGGTTAACTTAAAAGGGCTGTAAATTTGACGGGTCAATCACGAAGGAAACATCAGAACGATTATGTTTTGGTAACCTGGTAAATCAACAGGTTGAAGCAAACAAACACAGACCAGCAAGAATTTGACTGGGCCGAGAATTGAATAAACTCTAAATATATAAACAGGACTTGGCCCAAGACGGATGAACGAGCAACAAAAACTATCTCGATTAAGTACCATTAAAATCTTTGACCCAATTGTTAATATTTATCTAACCTAAATCTAATCAGATCACTTTTAGTGGAATACAAATTAATTCATAATCTAAAACTTGACTTTTGCTTTATGAGGTAGAAGAAAGAAGTTGATTGGAGAATAAATAGAGAAAGGACAGAAGCATCGTAATGAACTTTTGAACTCTTTAAAGGTTAATAAGGATAACTAGAATTATAGTTTAGTTCCAATTTGATGAAGGGAACAATTATTTATTATTGCTTCATGTTGTTTATACAATTGATTACAATTAACCTAGATATTTAGATTACTTGTACAGGATCCTTCATGTTGAGTTATCAAAAAAATTGTGCAGATTAGAAACATAATAGCAGGGAGCTTTTAGTGGTTACCTTAAGTGAAAATTACCAGCTCCTAGGTTAGATTGATATCTCAATGCCGGGTTCTTCGAAACAGGGGCTGTAACACCAGTGCCATAACCTTATTTGTGAGAAGACTTGGGGTTTAAAAGAATGGAACTTGTTCAGAAAACATAACAGGAAGAACAGGACCTTAATTTACCTTAATCGCGAGTTCAAAAGCTAGCTTTAGGCGAATTCAATCGAGGTTCAACAACCTGCGTTATACTGGTGCTCGACAACTAACTTCTGAACCGCAAGAGAGATCGAACGGGAGGTGAGATGGAATTGTTGATGAGGGTTTTCATGAGAACAATTGAGGGTCGAAGATCCGTTTAATACCACCATAGTTGTGTGGGTATGAGGCTTGAACTCCAAGTTCATCGGTGATGTTTGTTGTTGTAGATAGGGAGAAGAAGAAAAATGAAGGTGTGTAGGTTAGGTCAAAGATAAACTCACATTTTTCCCCCTTTTAGTTGTTAATTTTTTTTTTTTTTGTGTTTATTTATTTATTTATTTGTATTAGTTTAGCTTTGGGTTATTTCATCACTACCACGTTAATTTAATTTCGTCCTCGAAATTCTAAAACACGATCGATCGGTGGAACGCTATTTTTTTTTTCACTCAAGTTTCTAATTAGAGTAGTACAAATTACTAGAGGTAACTTAAGAGTAGTGACTACAACATATTATTTTATCTAAACGACGGGTTATTATATTAACGCTCCCGGTTACAGTAAAAGCCGGAGAGTTTTAACCGTTAATTTAGGGTTTTCATAAATTTGAGTCTTGGACCAGTAGGTATCATCTAAAAGAAATTTTTATAAATTTTAAGTCCTTAGATTGTGAAGTTTGGCCTTTAGTAGTTGAAAATCTCGTTTTTACGTTTGACCCGTTAAAACGCGGTTTTGACCGTGTTTGACCATTTAAAGCTCGTTTGACCAATCTTTCAAATCCTAAGTCTTTCATTACTTAACTTACTGAAATCATATGATTTTTATAAATCATAGCTTTGAACTCCATTTTTATGGATTTTTCTCAAAAACGATGCTCGGTTAGTACCCGTTTTTAGTTAAAACGTCATTTATTTGTTCCTTTGACCACTTAAATTTCCCATTGACTCCATAACACTTTATTTATCATTTTTAAGTCTGTAATACTTTTCAAGAGTGTTAAATCCATATTCTTACTATTTTTAAGGTCGTTTTACCATGTTTTCGGGTCCCGAAATCAACCAAAATAGGTCTAATCTTAACATGTCCATAAGTTCCAGAGATTAACCACTTGTTTCTACCTTAACATTCATCAAAACATTCTGAAATTTAGGTCCAAACTCACGGCTAGGTTCCCCACTACAACAATGAGTCATTAACTTAGTGATTTAGCCATATCTAACCATAACACATGTGTAAATCGTTGCAACTTGTAGTTTAAACCTTACCAAAGCTCCACTAACTTTAAATCCAGATTATTAAAATGTTACCAAGTCGTTTATGAGCAGGTTATAAGCCTTGGTTAAGAGTGTTTTCAAACAAGTGCTTAGCTTGCAATATATACATCTTGTAAAAATGAAGGCTTTTGAGGTGTAACTTGTGTTAAAACCATACATCCACGGTGCATATTCCTTTATAACTTTTTAAATCAGGTTATTAGGAGTTCATAAATCCATTAGAAAGCAGGTTATACGTTTTGGTTTCAAGAGTTACAAGATCTACAAGTTAGATGGTGCAAAAGTCCCAAAAATAGGGTTTTCATGGTGGAAATCGGTTTCCACCTTAGATATGACAAGAATAACGAGTTAGATACCTTTTGTGAAGTTGAAAGCTCCTCAAGAACAAGGTAGTGGTGTCGGGTTTCTGCTACAACAAAGAGGGGAGGAGTTTTTAAAAGAGATATGAAAGAACACATGGAAAAAGACTATTTTCGGGTGTCATGAACTTACACTTGATGTTATTCACGTTTTGGAAAGTGTAGAGGGTCTTGAATGGCTCGAATCTCCTTGGACAAGGCTGGAGAATCTTCTACAAAGCTTGGAAAGGTCTAACAACAGGTAGAAGTGTGTCCAAACTCGCGGATATGGTCACCTTCTTGCGGTTTTTCGGTTGGCCGATTTTCCTTGATGTTGTTCTTGCCATTTTTAGGGCTGAAGTAGAGAGTGTTTTGAGAGAGTTTGCCAGGGGAGGGGAAGGGAATTCAGCTGAGAATTCGAATAAGAGGGAAGAGAGGGAGAGAGTTGAGGTCTTTGCATGAAGTGTGAATGGTGGGTGTGGTGGTGGTGTAAAAAGGAGGAGAGTGGAGGGAGAGGGGGCGGCCGAGTTTGGCTTGTAGTGAGGATTTTAGATTTAATTTTTAATTACAAATAATTATTATGTAGTTTAGTTTTGTAGTATTGGGTATAATATATTGTTTAGTGGATGGTGTTAATTGAGGTATCTAGTGCATGTCCATGCATGCATGGGCCGAAAATATGAGAGTGTGAGTGTGTATGCTCATATTTTAATTGTTTTCTCTTGAGATAAATTTTATAAGGGTGACTAGTCAACATTCCCGGAACACAAATTTTTAAAAGGTAAAAAAAAACTAAATTAACTAAAAGTCAATAATAAAAATCATATGAAACCATAATTTGAATCAAGTATCAAGAATTGTTTCCAATTTCATAGTAGGGTTGAATAGTTTCAATTATTAGCACTCATAAGATGGATAATGATGCAAGTAATTTAGGGTTAGGATAACAACCTAGAGGCCGGTTGTCACAAAATGATTTAAAGTATGCTAAATCAAGAAAATCTTTTCAATATCAGTTTAATATTTGAATTATGATGATTTACACACTAATTTTGAAAAAATTTAAATTGACTATTCCGTTCTTGATCTAAAGATTCGTCTGATGAACACAAAATCATCAAGAACACATGATGATGAAATTGAGTTTTGATTATCACATTGTGTTCGAAAACATGATATAACAACTAACTGATGTTTAATTTTAATTTTCATTACACATTTGACACATAGATTACAATTATCTAAACTTCTAGGGTTCGAACGCCTGAGTAGAGTTCAAACGTCTAATCAATGACTAAATCATGTAATGAAATCTGATGTTAGAATACCGATATGATGTTTATATTTATTGATTATACTGTAAGGATTCATATAAGTATGATGCATCCAAAACATCCAAAGTTTTTTTGCATGCATGCACTGAAGTACAGAAGTAGAGATGCTTCAGAAGCTTTACACCACGCACTAGAAAATATTACAAGTGTAAAATCTTCCGAAGCCAAGACCAACATCTTCCAAAGCCAAAAGTGAAGTCTTCTGAAACTTCAAAGACAAAGTCTTTCGAAGCCAAGAAGTGAAGACAGATTTCTTCCGAAGACTTTTAGATACATGCTTTTATCTGATGTACTTTACCATAAAGCTGGACCACCTTTCCGCTGCAACTCTGTTCAGTCACCAACTTTCACAAGTCGGTGAAAAGGTCCATGCTTTTGGAAACTGTACATTGAGGTCTTGAGTCTGTGCTTTCTACTTTATGTATTTTTATCCTTTTTTGTAATATATTAGGATGTGAGCTATGGCATGTCATAGTCACTAGTCAAAAGGCATTCTACCTTTTGGCTCTACATTTGATTTTGTAGTTGTCTAGTATTATATATCCAGCTAGCCTTCAAAGTATGGCCGGCTGTAGGATGTAGTATAGAGTATCTCAAGTCCTTGTAACTTTCTTTCTATGCTTTGTAATACTTGTAAAAGAACATGAGAGCAATATATAGCATTCTTGAAAACCATATACTTGTGTTGTTTGCAATCTTGTTTTGTCTCATAGTTTACTTGTGTTCTTAGTATCTGACATATAAGTTACCAGTTCCCTATTTGATCTGTTTAGTGTTCCGAAGATCTCTCCTCATTGTGTTGTTGTGTTGTAAATGACCACCCTTAAATGGTCCTGCATATACCTATATATCACACGGATTAATAGGCAATCAGTCAAATAACGAGTGAATGAGTGTATCAAGTGAATATTGAGAGTATTAGAGAGTTTGAATAAGTGTAAAAATGATGAATCTACCAAGTGTTGAATATATGTAATTGTAAAAAGTCTTAGGCGCATGACAATTGTGAATGTGTATGACCACTATTAAAACACATGAGACTTAGATGCATTGTATACTTAGCCACATTTCATTAAAAATTTTCTGGCATGAGCACTGTCCATGCACTTAGGCATTGTTCAAGCGCATGGCTTAGACAGAAACGCCTACACTTGGTCAATTTCCAGGAACCCACAGCTCATATGTAAACTGTTTAGGTGCATGAGCCTTACAAAGCATCCACACTTGGAATATTTTCAACATTGGAAAGGCTAATATTGTTCAGGCGAATCAGATTGACTTGAAACGCCCAACACTTTAACCATTTTCAGCAACATGACAACTTTTAGGCACATGGGCTTGAACAAAACGCCCAACACTTTTGAGACCTATTCAGGCGCATAAGAAACCTTCCATGAGTCTCACACTTGAAAATTTTCACAACATTCATCTGAACACTATTTATGCACATTAGCACTGTTCATTCATATAATCTCAACACTTGGTAAAATTTTGACTATCACCCAAAATGAACATTAATTACCCTCAAATTTTACAATATAAAATTTTTTTGTTTAAGATCACCATAAATCATTTGAAATTTTAATTTTAATTTTTAAAACATGAAATTTCAGTACAAACACCAATCAAGCACATTTTGACTTTTAAAAGTCAATTTTGAAACATTTTTATTTTTCAAACAATTTATCGTCATTTTAATCTTTTTTTTAAATCTTCTTAAAACATAAATAGTCTCATTTTTTTGTTTTATTTGTTTGCAATAAGCTTTTCCACTTATTCTGAAATTTTTTCAAGTTCATTTTTACATCATATCAAACACACACATGCTTTAATTTTAGCTTCATCCTTTTCATCCAAAACACTTTAATTGATTTTCTCTTTTTCATTCTTTACTCCCCGTAAACTTTCAAGTTCATAAACTTATATGTTTATTTATTTTGCACATATAGTTAACCAATCAATATCAACATGCCTGCCCACATAAAATCATGCAAACTTCAAATTTAAAGCAGAATAAAAATCTACTATAGACATTTTGAATCACATGTCTGCATTGTGATCATATTAGTTAAAGATCAAAACATTAAAAAGAAAGAAAATTATGGATAGTCATAGACAATGATTAAATCCTGATCAGTTGTGTTCCAGGTCAGCTTTCCTACAGCAGAGGTGACACGAGATCTAAGGACAGAAAGCATTTTTACTCAACTTATTAATTTAACATATGTATATAACCAGATCTCATGTTTAGGTCTTTGATACAACCATCATTGAATGAATTATGCACCTTGGCATCTTGTTGCATCAAGTGAGAAGATCCAGGTCTTTACTGACTTACAACAGAGGATACCTCGTCACTTCAGGCCAAATGATGACTTATAACAGAGAAGTAAACATATGCTTTAAACAGATCTCATGGTTATTAATATCACCACCAGGTGTGAGTTTGTGACTTTACAAGCAATCAATCAGATAAGCCAACACTACTCATTGGTAATAAGATGGACAACCACAAATTCATAATTGATTTAGTTTAATCACAAGAATTTACTTGTTTAGTATAATCGCATGAGCTTACCTGCACATCTTATCTTATCACGTCAAACTTTATTAGCAAGCTGAGTATGCAATTGATCAAAACCAATGTACTATCATTTCTCACATATTGCAAAGACAGATTCGATCCTAAAATAATAAACGAACAACCAAACTCTATTTTTGTAGGTTTTCATATTTGATTTTGATTCCTATGGTTTGATGAAAATAACCATTTTCCTCCAAAAGATTAGAAATATCAATTTACCTCCAAATGTTTCATAAGTTGTTTCAATTCAATCAAAAAGTTTCATAAATTGTTACAACTTGAATCCAAAAAACTAAAACTTTTGGACTGAAATTGAAACAAATGATGAAACTTTTGGATTGGAATTAATGTTTTTAAACTTTTGGAGGAAAGTATTTACTTTTGTCAAACCTTAGGGAGCAAAATTGAAATTAACTCTTTTATATTTTTCTCGTTTCGTTTTGCAATTTTCAATTTTTGTATTTGCTTTTTGTTTTAAGCACGCACACACAGTATACACAATCAGGCAATCAATTTTGACAGTATATCTTTTATTTTCTTTTTCATCTAAGGGAGGATTCTTTTCATTTTTATGACTCAAAACCAACTTTAAAACATGGTTAATGAGTCCAATTAACTCGACATAATACACAAAAATGACCTGGTAAAAAGGCCTTTTGTAAATAGGTCAGCCAACTATTTTTTAGTTGAGATTTGAATCAAAATGAGTGAACCTTTTTTAGAGTTATCTTTGAGAAAATGATATCGAATTTTCATTTGCTTTGTTTTTTAGTGCTGGACATGATTAGTTGTAATAAACATAGCAACAGTGCTATCAATGTAAATAGGAGTTTTAAGAAAATTAAACCCGTAATCCAGCAGTTGGTTTTGTAACCAAAGTATTTGAGAACATCCTGCTGAAGCAGCTATGTACTCAGGTTTTACGGTTGAAACGAAGACATTTGTTTGTTTTTTACATTGCCACGACACTAATCTGGGACCTAAAAACTGATAACTACCCATCGTAGATTTACGATGTTGGCAACATCCCCCATAATCAGTATCTGTATATCCATGTAACTCGAAGTTTCCTTCATAAGGATACCACAACCCTAGAGCCGGTTTTCCTTTGAGATATCTGAATATACATTTAATAGCGATAAGGTGACATTCCTTTTGGCCAGATTGGTACATGGCACATATACAAACAACATATATTATATCAGGGTTAGATGCAGTAAGATACATCAAAGAACCAATCATAGATCTGTATAAAGATTGATCAACTGATTTTCCTTTCGGATCAGGTTCAATCTTGGTATTGACGTCAGTTGGAGTTCGGATGGATTGATAATCTTGCAGTTTAAACTTTTTCAAGAGATTTTCAAAGAATTTATCATGATTAATAAAAAATCCATTTGCAGATTGTTTCACTTGAAAACCAAGGAAAAAGTTAATTTCTCCCATAGAACTCATTTGGAAACAAGACTTCATCATTTCTTCAAATTCTTTGCACAATGTTGAACTAGTAGAACCGAATATGATATCATCAACATACACTTGAACACATAAGAGATCATCATCATACTTCTTTATAAACAAAGTGGGATAAATTTTCCCTCGTGTGTATCCATCTTGGATCAAATGCTGTGAAAATGTATCATACTAAATTCAGGAGCTTGATGAAGACCATACAATGCTTTACTAAGCTTGTACACACGATTAGGATATTCTGAATCTTCAAAACCCAAAGGTTGCTTGACAAACACATCCCTAATGATTGGTCCATACAAGAAAGCATCTTTTACGTCCATCTAGTACCCCTTCAATTGCATATATGATGCATAAGCCAAAAAGACACGAATTGCTTCAAGTCTTGCAACTGGAGCAAATACTTCATCATAATCTATCCATTCTTCTTCGGTATAACCTTGTGCGACGAGTCTCGCTTTATTGTGAACAACAATTCCTCGATCGTCTAACTTGTTTCTGAACAACCATTTGGTGCCTATGCCATTTTCTCCTTCAGGTAAATCCACAAGCTTCCACACTTACTGTTTATGGAACTGTAATAAATCTTCTTGCATTGCCTCAATCCAAATATTGTCTTGTAGTGCTTCTGTGATGTTTTTAGGGACAAATTGAGATAGAAAACATGAGTATAAGAAAATATTGCTTGTTCTGAATGACTCTTCGTCATTCTCTCATTCAATCGTTCGATAATCTGAGATGTAGGACGATTCTTGTGAACACAAGACGTTGTAATCTCAACTTCTTGAACATGAACGTCAATTTTAGTCTGGTTCAAGTCGGAAAGCTGGTACAATAAGTACAAGGAATGTGGAGTGAAATTAGGAACTTGAGTTGGTGAATTGATAAAGTAATCAAGATTATCAATAACAGCTACATGATCAGAAACTTATGAAGATCCAGACTTAGGTTATATAATTTCAAGACCATCAGTAGGAATAGGTTCCAAAATATTTGAATTTTGGGAAACAGGATGTTCTTGTGATTGTTGAGATTAAGATTGATCATGAGATTCAGAATGAAATAAATGATCTTTGACAAACGAAAAGAATGGATAATCTGGGCTAGAATCATCCATATCATCAGAAGCAGAATCATCACTCAAAAATATGAGATCTCTTACTTGTTTATTTTTCTCACCTAGAGATTCAAACAAGTTGGAACTAAAAGTTTTTGATAAAGAATCTAAATCAAACAACCAAGCCGGACCATTAGCAACTGATGGAAATGAGTTTTCAAGAAATTTAACATCAAAAGTTTCAAGGATACATCCATACTAGAGTTATAAACTCTAAAGGCTTTTGAAACCGATGAATATCCAACAAAAAATCCATCAGCAGAATTTGCATCAAATTTTCTAAGCTGATCATTTGAATTTAAAATTATAACTGGACAACCAAAAGACTTAAGAGAATCTATATTAGGTTTCCTACCAAACATCAACTCATAAGTAGTTTTTTGTTTATCTTTCATAAGTAATGTATGATTCTGTGTAAAACATGCAGTGGATATGGGTTGATCCTAGAAAGTGATTAGAATCTTTGCATCCGCTAACATAGAACGTGCGACCTCAATCAAAGTTTTGTTTCTCCTTTTAGCAACTTCATTTTGTTGTGGAGTTCTAGGAGCACTGAAGTGATGAGCAATTCCTTTTTCTGCACAAAACATGTCAACATTAGCATTTTTAAATTCAGTTCCATTATCACTTCCAATGATTTTCACTTTTTGTTCTAATTGATTTTCTACTTTTCGAGGATAAGCTCAAAAAGTCGATAATAAGCTCTGATCACTGAATCGAAAGGTTGGATTACATTAGTTCTAACACTCTCTCACTGACTCACCATCTCACACATGCAAAAAGACATAAAGTATCCTATTTATAGTATCAAAAAAACACATGGAATATATATTTACAAAATAAGTCCTTATACTTTGACAAAAAGTAAATGACAAATGCCAATGTTCTTAACAATTGGATTTTTGGCAATTCTGATAGCAGCTTCATTATCACAAAGAAGGGTGTATGAAGAAAATTGATTCCGTAATCCATCATCTGATATTGTATCGAAAGCACATGGTAGCAGCAACTTGATGCAGCAACATATTCAGCCTATACTGTAGATTGGGAAACTATTGTTTGCTTCTTGCTTTGACATAAAACAAGACAATCCCCGAGATATTGACATCCACCAGTAACAAAAGATGTGTTTATCAACTTTTTCATAGGATTCTTTTGGGTTGGCTTGAAAACGGGCATCGTAGCAGACAACAAATGTAATATCCGGATGACTAGCCATGAGATACATGAAAGATCCGATCATTGAGCGATAGCGATGAGCGTCCATGGTTTTCCCAAGATCATCTGGAGTTAAGTAGTGAATGGACTAAATTATAGGAAGTATCTCAATCTTGAACTTGGTGAATAACAATACCATCAGGTTTTTATCCGACTTGCAACCTTAAGAAAAAGCACATCTCCCCCATCATGTTCATTTCAAAACAATCCTTCCTCACTTCTTCCAAATTCTCTACACAGTTTCTTGTTGTAGCCCAAATATAATACCGTCAACATACACTTGAACAATCAACATCTCACTGTCAACCTCCTTCTTGAATAATGTCATATCTAAAGTTCCACGTGAGAAACCCTTGCTGAGCAGATATTGTGTTAGTGTTTCATACCAGATACGAGGACCTTGATGCAATCCATATAAGGATTTATCAAGTTTATATACTTTCTCTGAAAAATCTGGATCCTCGAAACCTGGTGGTTGACAGACATAAATCTCCTCGTCAATGGTCCCGTATAGGAATGCACACTTTACGTCCAATTGAAAAACATTAAAGTTTTTGTGAGCAGCATGAGTGAGAAAAGTTCTGATAGCTTCAATGTGAGCAACTAGAGCTAACACTTTAGTGTAGTCAATCCCCTCCTCCTTAGCAAATCCCTAAACAACCTATCTTGCCATGTTTCTTTCTGCTACACCTTGATCATCTAGCTTGGTCCTGAACACCCATTTGGTGCTGATGGGATATTTATGGGGAGGAAGATCAATTAACTCCCAACTTTTAACTTCCTAAAACTGTTGAAGCTCCAACTTCATAGATTCAACCCAACTTGGGTTTTGAAGTATTGCTGAGATATTTTTGGGAACTATTTGAGATAAGAAACATGTATAGAGACATTTATTTATTCCCATCCTCCTTAGAAAATTCCTAAACAACCTACCTTTCCTTGTTTCTTTCTACTACTCCTTGACCATCTGGCTTGTTCCTGAAGACCCATTTGGTACCGATTGGATATTTATTTAGAGGAAGATCAACTAACTCCCAACTTTGAACTTCTTAAATTGTTGAAGCTCCAACTTCATATATTCAACCCAACTTGGGTATTGAAGTGTTGCTGAGATATTTTTGGGAACTATCTCATATAAGACACATGTATAGAGACATTTATTTATCAATCCAGATTGACTCCAAGACCTCACACCATCTGTAATGGAACCAATAATGAAATCATGTGCGTGATCTTTTATGGTTTTGAAGTTGTTGCTAGGGGTTAATGGATTGGATTGATATGAAGATGCAGTTTGTGATGGTTGTGAAGGGGAAATCTGTTGTGATTGAGGAAGTAGATGTGGTGGAGTTGTTGGTGGAACATCAAATGAATGGTGAATTGGAGGTTTTGGAAGAGGTTCAGGAGAAGGAATGATTTGCACATTGTTTTGATGAGCACCATCATCATCAAATACTGGAAGATTGAATGATTTGAAGACAGTGTTGGAGTCATAAAACTCTTTCGGGTCTGACCCCATGTTTGGTGAATTCTACTCCTACCAATCAATATAAAAGGATTCCTGCATAATACGCGTTCTTTTGTTGTACACTAGATATGCCTTTTGTGAGGTAGAATAGCCAACAAAGAAACATTCATCAGAGACTACATCAAATTTTGACTTCTTTTCTTGAGTATTAAGCAAAGTACATAAGCAACCAAATGGACGAAAGAAGTTAATCAATGGTTTCCTTTTATGAAGAAGCTCATAAGGAGTCTTTGTAAGGATCGTTACAATATTAAAGATCGATCTCGTGATTGTGAATGAGGAATATAAACGATCACGGAGTAAGAAGAATATCAATCACATATACTCATAAGTAAATAAACTTCACTTGTATTGCTCTTTGAACTGAAACGTATACAATGAGTACAAAAAATTCAGCATATATATACTAAACTATGGTTCTCACGCGACCAAGAACTTCTCACGTGATAGGAAGTTGTCACGCGATAAGTATGTTATCGCGCGACTACTCTAACTTTGTGCTTGAGTCTTGAACTTCAAATTCATCTTGATTTGATTTTCCGACCCTCTATGTTCAAACCCTACAATCTCCCCCTAGGCTTGGTTAATTAATGTGTTTAAAGTCCACATCATCAACTTTGTAACTGCCCCCATAAGCATACATCTTATCGTCCAGGGCCTTCGTGATCAACCAACCAAACTATGCTAGTGTAAAGTGAACATATTCATCAGCTACAATTGGACACGCCTGCAACCTCATCAAATCTTCTCTTCCAGATTTGAGCAAATCCACAGGGTGGATGATATGGTAAACCTTATCTACACAATTAATCAACGCATGCCCCGTCTCCTTTTCACGACTCCACCACATTAGCTTTGGCAAGCTGTTAACTGGCACCAGAGCATGTATAGGGATCTTTCTCACATATCTTGGATGTTGATGTGCTCCAAATTATACAAAAAAATCCTATCAAAAGCACATCAATTATTCCTTAATATCTTCCTTAAAATGATGAAAATGTACTTAAAAGTGTTAAATTGTGTTTTCAGGTGTTTAAAAGGGCAAGATGGACAAAAGGAGCATATTTAACAAGAAATTGAAGCAATCCGAGCCTTGGACTCCAAGCATGGGGCCGTGCCTCATTAAGCACGCCCCCATGCCTTGCAAGAAACACACCCCCGTGCTAAATTAACACACCCCCGTGCTTGGACATCTGACAGGACAAAAAGTATTGTCCCCTAAAAGTAGACACGGGGCCGTGCCCAATAAGGCACGGGGCCGTGCCCGACACAACCTGCACGTATGAGCCGACCAACTTTCGTAAGCATTGTACTAACACAGGGCCGTGCCTTTTAGGCACGGGGCCGTGCTTAAACACTCCGGAAAGCCTATAAATTGAAGCCTAAGCTCACCATTTTTGGCAAGCTTTGGTGGGAGAGTTACTCTGCTGAATTCTCTCGGGAATCAAGACTTCAAGATCATTCGGAGGCTCGGGAGGTGCATACAACACTTGGAAGAAGCTTGGGATCACCTAAACGTCATCCATTATGGATTATCGGTTTGATTGTTCCATTTCACCGATGATCACTTATCTATCTTCTTTGTTATCCGTTGTCTTATGTTAAAGCTCATCATGAGCTAAACTCTATCTATCATCCTAATAGGATGATACTTATGTAATTTGTGATAAACTAATGGTGTGATAAGTATTATGTTAATGTTATGGTGGTCTTGGGAAAACTATTGATGGGTAGCATCTACATTTGAACGGGAAGTTATAACATTATGGTTTGTGATTGTGATTGTCATACAAGGTTGAAAACCGTATGATTAACTTTCATTCGCGAAACCGGTCTTCATAATAAATCCATGGCTAATGAACTAGAAATGGTTAATAGAAATCATATCACTTTAACTTTCTGATCATTTGCGGGTTCCCTTTTATTTGTTCGGAAACTTCAGTAATTGTTACGGTTTTCTAAAATTAATAGTATGTTAGGAAGGAACCTGATCAACTCTCTTTTTAACATTAAATTATGTTTTCAGAAATCGTATGTCAATTAGGACACAAGAGATTTACCTACATTAATAGGGCTTTGATCTTAGCAGTAAAATCAGCCTGAGAGGATCAAGTCACTACGGCAGCAGGATAGTCGAGAAATCTGCCGGCTCATCTTTATAAACATTAACATAATCACATCATCACCAATTCATCACAATTGCATAAGTGGATTCTAATTAGGATGATAACTTTTATTCCCTGATTTTAAAACCAAACGCTTCAATTCTTATTTTACTTTCTTTTTATTACTGTTTACTTTTAAACCCTAAAAATCTTTCCAAAACAAAATATCACTTTCTTTAACAAAAACTAAATCTGATAGTCAAACATCAAGTTTGTTGAGTAGGCTAGGTGTGTCCACGGATTGATACTCGGTTCTTACCAACACTATATTACCACACGACAGGTACACTGCCTTTTGTGTGTGTGGTTTAGTATTAGTAACAACCAATTAAAACTGAATCTGTGCAATAAATATTTATCAAATATATACTATCCGCAGACCCATCAAGTTTTTGGCGCCGTTGCCGGGGACACACGGCAGTTTGAAAGACAAACTAAATTTTTGACTACCTTGCATATAACCTGTTAATATATTTTTGTTTAAACTTCATTCTTATTTGTAGGTAGTTTGCCTTAATTAGTTTAGTTATTTTTGCCTGATTCATTTTTAAGCCTTAGTTAGTTTATGCTTCCTTAAGTTAGTGTATGTCCGACTCGTCTAGTTCTGAACTTATTCCGCTTCTTGCGGAACCCGAACGACTTTTCCGTCAAAGACTGCGCAAGAGATCACAACAAGAAGCACCAGTCGTTGAAGAAGACATTTTGGAAGATACACCATCCGAAGAAGACATGGCTAACCAAGACGAGGAAATGAAAATGACACACTATGCCATAGATGGTTATGAGTCTAGTGTTGTCCAACCAGCAATAGCGGCCAACAATTTCGACATTAAGTCTAGTATTATCCAACTTGTAGAAAACTCTGTTCAGTTCCATGGGTTACAAGACGAAGATCCTAATGCTCACATCTCACGATTCCTTCGTATCTGTGCGACCTTCAAAATCAATAACTGTTCAGACGACGCCATTCGACTAAGACTTTTTCCATTTTCACTTCGTGGCCGAGCCATCGATTGGCTTGATTCACTTCCGCCTGGCCCATCACCACATGGGCGAGAATGGCTGAACAATTCCTTTTGAAATACTTTCCACCCGATCGTACTGCCAAATTAAGAAGTAGCATCACAAGTTTTCCGTCAAGACGACGATGAATCATTACACACAGCATGGGAGAGATATAAAGGTCTCCTACGGAGATGCCCACATCACGGACTTGATCTGTGGCTGCAGTGTCAAACCTTTTACGATGCAATTAGCAGAGCCCACAAGCAAGCAGTAGACCAAAGTGGCGGGAAGGAGATTTTGGGGGAAGTGTCACGCCAACAGAAGCATATCAAGCCTTAGAAAGAGCAGCTAAGAAGAGCTTTGCTTACAATCCTTTAAGAACCAAACCCAGTTCTAAAGGAATTCATCAAGTAGACTCTGAAACCCTAATTGCAGCCCAATTAGAAGCTCTAACCAAAAAATTTGAACAATTACAAAGCAAGCTAAAGAGAACTCCAAACACGATGCACACTGTGGAAATTCACACAAGACCAACGAGTGCCCACAAGGTGTTATGATGGTTAAGATGTTGACTACGTAGGAGGCCCAAACAACTCATACATTTCAAATTGGAGAAATAACTCGAATTACAGAGATGCTGGCAGTAACCAACAATCATCTGGATTCAACCGAAGGCCACCCTACCAACAACAGATACCACCATACCAAGGTCCAAGCATAGTAACCAAGAACGTGGAGCATCATCAATGGAAGACTTATTGCAGCAATTGTTGTTAACCACACAAGCCACAGATGAGTATATCCGGAAATCTGATCGAAGAAATGAGGAGAGGTTCCAAAGAAACGAAGCTTACATCAAAAGCAACAAAGCATCATTACAGACCATAGAGCACCAAGTAGGTCAATAGCATAACAACTCTCTGAGAGACCTCAAGGAGCTTTGCCTAGCAACACTGTGACAAACCCTAATGCTCAAGTCAAAGCATCACCACCAAGTGGCAAAACCACTCAAGGTGAGCACCCGCAATAAACCATCCTTGAAGAGTATAACTAAACTCCAGTAATGCGAGTGATAAGCAAAGCAACCGTTGTTTATTGAAGAACCACAATAGCCAGGTTCCACCACCACCTTACTCAACCTATATCCATGTCGAAGGATGTGAGCACAACACCTGAAAGGGCTAGCCACCAGCGAGTGATAAGCAAAAACAAAGCAAACTACGAAGTTAATCACACACAACTGCATTGGTCAAGACAAGCCATAAAGGAATGCGTCTAGCACAAACTTCCCACTGAACACCATACCTTGCCTATGTTCTAACGGAATGGACCACTGCATCAAGTGACAGAGATGTTAGCACACTAAGGATCATCGAATAGACATAATCCGTAGTTGCAGAGTCTGATCCACTCACATTACCGAAGACAACTGAATCTGGAAGATGCTTAGAGTCAAAACATCAAGGAGAAAGTTTCATATATGAGAACAATCAACTAAGCTACTGTTGCTTGGACGTAAGTGTGTAAAACTCGCCATGTCCTAAACAAAGAGCCAAAGAACGAAGAACAAGTGATATATTCAGAAAGCATAAGCAACTTGTCCATAACTCATGGAATGCTCTTAGCACAATATTGAAAGCAAACATGTAATAAGCAGCCTTCAATCGTAGAAGACTGAATCTCCTAGTTTGAACTCTACTGGAAGTACCTAGAGTGCACAACATACGGAATAACATAGGAAATCTTTCTGTCAGTAATGCGTTAGCTGATTTAGGTGCTAGCATTAACCTTATGCCTTATGCGGTTTTTGAAAAAATTAAACTTAGGTGAACCTAGACCTACCCGTATGAGCATCCAGTTAGCTGACCGTTCTGTCAAATATCCGAGGGGCATCGTTGAAAATCTCTTAGTTAAAATTGACAATTCGTATTTCCGTTGATTTTGTGATCCTAGACATGGATGAGGACAAAAATGTTCCTCTTATCCTAGGTCGACCTTTCTTAGCGACTGCTCGAGCCCTCATTGATGTTTGCACAGGCAAACTCACGCTTAGAGTAGACGAGGAGGAAGTAACTTTCGATATAGGCCAATCCATGAAACACCCTCAACATCATGATGACTCACTCTATTACGTTGATGCTTGCGATTCGATCATAAGCCGTCATTTGAAGGAAGCCCTTCAAAATGAAGCTTGCAATACTCAATTAATAGAAGTCACAATCACCGAACCCATCTGTGAAAACCAAATCATTCCAGAACTTGAAGTTGACGAAACATCATTTCATCAAGAAGCATTTGAGATCATTGAGCAAGACTTAGAACCAAAAGCCAAACCTTCTATCGAAGACCCTCCAGTCTTAGAGCTCAAAGAGCTTCCATCTCATCTCGAATACGCTTTTCTTGAAAACACATCTCAACTTCCTGTCATAATCTCATCCGCCTTATCAATTGATGAGAAGAACAAGTTGCTCAATGTGCTTAAGGCACACAAACGAGCAATTGCATGGAAAATCATGGACATCAAGGGAATCAATCCATCCTTTTGCACTCATAAAATATTGATGGAGGAGAACTTCAAATCCGTCATTCAACCTCAAAGACGTTAAACCCGAGCATGCAAGAGGTGGTGAAGAAAGAAGTAATCAAACTGCTAGATGCCGGTTTGATTTACCCTATTTCTGATTCGCCTTGGGTCAGTCCCGTCCAAGTTGTTCCAAAGAAAGGAGGAATGACTGTTGTAACTAACGAGAAGAATGAGCTTATTCCCACTCGTACGGTTACAGGATGGAGGTTTGCATAGACTATCGCAAACTCAATGACGCCACAAGGAAAGATCACTTCCCTCTTCCTTTCATCGACCAAATGCTTGAGAGATTGTCTGGAAAAATGTTCTATTGTTTCTGGATGGTTTCTCAGGTTATTTTCAAATTCCTATTGCTCCCGAAGATCAAGAAAAGACAACATTCACCTGTCCATATGGCACATTTGCTTATCGGCGAATGCCCTTTGGCTTGTGTAATGCTCCTGCTACATTTCAAAGATGCATGGTAGCAATTTTCATGACATGATTGAACACTCAATGGAAGTTTTCATGGATGATTTCTCCATCTTTGGAAACTCATTTGAGCAATGTCTTGAAAACCTGGAAAAGATGCTGGTTAGATGTGAAGACTCCAACCTTGTTTTAAATTGGGAAAAGTGCCACTTCATGGTTACGGAAGGAATAGTGTTAGGACACAAAATCTCTCGAGCGGGGCTTGCAGGCGATCAAGCCAAAGTCGACGACTATTCTAACTTCCGCTCCCACACCGTAAAGACATCAGAAGCTTTTCCAGGACATGCAGGGATTCTACTGTCGTTTCATAAAGATTTCTCAAAATCGGTCCTACAAGACTCACTCTTGAAAAAGACACTACATTCGTATTTTCTAATGATGCATTCTGCTTCAATTACTTCATGAGAGATTGGTAACTGCTCCAATCATGGTTTCCCCAGAGTGGACACTACCATTTGAGCTCATGTGCGATGCAAGCATTTCGCGATTGGAGCTGTATTATGACAAGGAAAGACAAGCAATTTCACCCAATTTATTATGCGAGCAAAACCCTAATGATGCACAAGAAAACTACACTACCACCGAAAAAGAACTTCTTGCGTATTTTCCGCGTTCGATATATTCCGCTCCGTATCTCATCCTTTCAAAGGACCATTGTTTACACCGATCATGCAGCCCTTCATTATTTGTTTTCACAAACAAGATGCAAAGCCAGATTGATTCGTTGGATTCTTTCTGCTTCAAGAATTTGATATCGAAATTTGTGATAAGAAAGGAGGCAGAAAATCTAGCGCTGATCATCTCTCCGTCTTGCGGACTCAAGTCCTTCACAACTAAGGAACCAAATAAACGCCATTTCCTCATGATTCCTTATGCACATCAATCCTCAATCGATAACACCCTTGTTCGCCGATTTGCATTAATTAGCAAGCGGAATCCTTCTCAAAGGATGACTTATCAGCAAAAGAAGAAGTTCTTTACTGATATCAACATTACTATTGGGAGGATCCGTATCTGTTCAGAATCAGTGCAGACCAACTCATTCGAAGATGCGTATATGGAAGTGAAGCAGAACGAATTCTAAGGCACTGTCATGAAGACCCACAGGAGGACACCATGGAGCAACCTTAACAGCCAAGAAAGTATTCGACTCTAGATTTTACTGGCCCACGACTTCAAAGATGCTCACAACATGGTACGCACCTGTGATGCATGTCAAAGAGCAACAATATCTCGACACGGGATGAGATGCCTCAGAAACCAGTTCAAGTATGCGAGATATTTGATATATGGGGTATTGATTTCATGGGGCCATTCCCGGTGTCATTTGGCAATCGTTTACATCTTGGTAGCAGTTGATACGTCTCAAAATGGGCTGAAGTTCAAGCCCTGCTACTAATGATGCCAGGATGTTCAAATTCCTTAAGAAACTATTTTCTCGTTTCGGTACCCCAAAGCTTTGATTAGTGACGAGGGACTCATTTCTGTAACAATCAGCTTGAAAGAGCAATGGCATGTTATGGAGTTCACCATCGCTTTACAACTGCTTACCATCCACAAGCGAATGGGCAAGCCGAAGTCACTAACCGAGGTATCAAACGAATCCTTGAGAAACTGTAGGTCAATATCACAAGGACTGTCTCAAGTTAGATGATGCATTATGGGCTTTTCGAACAGCCTATAAGACTCCCATCGGCACAACACCGTTTAAACTAGTTTATGGGAAGTCGTGTCATATACCTGTAGAACTAGAGCATAAGGCCTTTTGCACTTAAAGCAGCAAACCTGGACCAAGACCTTGCATGAAAGAATCGATTCCTACAAATTCACGAATTGGAGGAATTGAGGGAACAAGCGTACGAAAACGCTAGGGGTTACAAAGAAAAGACAAGGAAATTCCACGACGCTCGATTAAAGAGCACAAACAATTTCATGTGGGAGAACGTGTCTTACTGTATAACTCTCGTTTACGTTTATTTCCCGAAAAACTAAAATACGTTGGTCTGGACCTTATACGATCAAAAACATGTTTCAGAATGGTGCCATTGAAATTTACAACACGCAGGTTTAAGTTTCAAAGTAAATGGTCATCGTTTGAAACCGTATAACGATGGACCAACCAAGATTTCTTCGGAGGAATTAAACCTCCATCCCCAACAAAACTAAGTGTGGGGAAGGGTCGTGCCGAAGACCCGAAACTTAAACGCGGCACCTGTACATAAATTTTTCTCACTTTGTAGCAATTTTTAGGACTTCACAAGCTCAAGCACGGGGCCGTGTCCCATCAAGCACGCCCCCGTGCCTCTGACAAAAGTTTTCCACGATCTCCGCTGACGACTCTGGAACGTTGCAGGTCGAATTTAAGACGACTTCTGACAAGCACGGGGCCGTGCCTAGCCAAGCACGCCCCCGTGTTCACTCTTCCCGACCTGTGTATAAATACCACACTTGTTCCATTCTTTCATCACACTCATTCCTGCTCAAAAACGTAAAAACATGAAAGAATCAAGTCACGGAAGCTCAAACTGGAATCCTGCGAAGAAACCGCGTTTCGAAACGCGAGAGCCGACAACTCAAGAGTATTTCTTCAAAATGCATGAACTGATTAAGCAATTGAGAGAAATGAACCTCGTTGCTTCCCAACGCTTGGCTGAACTAATCCAAAAAGTTCAGCAGATGGGCGAGGAACTCATTTCCATTAACCAGCAGCTCCCGGAATTGAGCAACCGCACTTCTCACTATCCCATGCCAAACCTTCCACACGAAATGTGTGGAGGTTTCTTTTAGAACCATTCCGTGATGTGTTAAGTGCGCTGCTGCGCGTTAAAGAGTCTGGTTTTGCTGTTTCAGATTCTCGGCTTTTAACGTATCGTGTAACTGTAGGATTCTAGGGAATGTAATTTTCAATTTGGCTTGTGTTATTTAACTATAGGACTATTTTCGTATCTTTTCTGATGATTTGGAAGTGATAAAACTTAACCGGAAAATTACACAACGCGCGAAACTGAAAAACAAACAACAAAAGACTGAAACCGAACATTTGTGCATGAACACGGCCCCGTGTTCAAAGGGGCACGCCCCCGTGTTCGACAAAAATTGACACCACCAGCCAATTTTCAGCCTTTTGTCCTTTTCCAATCAATGTTGCATGATAAAAACCGAGCTATTGTGCCTGCAAAGTCGTATCCACTTTCAATTCTCTCTTCTTTTCCATTTTTTTTCATTTGTTCAAGTGTTCTTACAAGAGTATTTGGCCAAGAGGTTAGCATACTAATTCCTTTGATTATGAAAGTCATTTACATGTAGTTAGGTGATTAGGTCTCTAAACAACCGAAATCCTAGCAATTATGTGTAAACACTTGTTCTTAAACGTGTTATGGAATGATGAATGTTTTTAACCTACTTGTTCATGTTTATTCTTGTAGTAGATTAGTGTTAATTAGTGTGTTTAGTTAGATATTAGTATGTTTAGTTGGTTAGTTAGTTGTTTTCTTTTATTATTAAAAAGACTATCTTCATAACTCGTGGTGAAACCTTTGTTAATCATGTTCAAGTTACAAGAATTCTCAAGTGATGTAAAACAATATATATTTTGAGTATCTTGAATTATTAACAAATGATTAAAATGTTCAACTTATAATCTTTGATTTTTGAAGCAAGAAAATGTTAAACCCATGCTTAATCAATGATTTACAAACAAAACCACGATTGCTCGAGTCAAAATTTCATGCCCAAACATGTTAACCGCACCCCCACGTTGTACAAAGCGCACCCCCATGTTCAAAATTTTTTTTCCTTGGATGATAAATTCTTAACTAATTTTGAACATGAATTGAATCATTATGATGTTATGTCTTGAAAAACATATGATTTTCACTAACATCATGAGACTGCTTAAGAAAGTTGTTTTGTATAGATTAATTTATTTTTAAATTTCAGGATCATGGAGCATCCCTACTTACATTTTGAAGGGAACCGCGAGAGATGTTGTCATGATAGACTTCAAAGATTGCTACAAAGGGTCGAAAGATCCCACTTACAAGCAGATGAAGAAACACTAGCGGCAGTCGGACAGCTAGAAAGATATAATAATTTATTAAGTGTCCAGTGGAAACGTTTATTTTCACAAAATAGACCTTCCGTTTATGAACTGACTCTTGAATTTTTAGCAACTTTTAAATTTAGCATGAAAGACTCTGATCCTTGGGATGAAAATGCAGTTTCATTCAGACTAGCTGGGAATTGGCATAAAACATCCATTGCCTTGTTCGGTGTCTATCTTGGAATATACACAAAACAAGAAATGGAGGAGGAGGCTATATCTGGAATGCCGGCGTATCATACCTTCCCGGACGAGGAAAGTAGAGACGCGGAAAGTGGTGCAATGAGGAAAGCATTTTGGGAGCGGATTGGAACCGGAGGGTTCAACTCGAGCAAAACAAAAAGCAGTCAGATACGAGACCCGCTGCTGCGATACATTCATCGGTTACTCAGCCATTCCATAACAGCTCGTGGTCAAAGCGAGGGAGTTGTTAATTTGAGGGACTTGTTTATTTTATATTGTATGGTTAATCAGTTGCCATGTAATATTGGGTATTTGTTTTGTAATATTTTTGCCAGGAACGCGATTGCAGGTGCTCCAACACCCATGTTTGGAGGAAGTTGGATTTTGAACTTATATGAAAGCTATGGTTATAACACTGAAGGAACCGAAGGAGTGATGCCAGGACTGTTGGACTTGAGCATCTGTACAAGTATGTACATGGTGACAAGTTTACCAAATGGGCAGCCGAGATTCATGGATAAGAAGGGACAAATCTGGGATCCGGTGGATCCCGAAGAAATTATCATGGACCTCGACATGCCGATACAGCCGGAAGGAGCCGGAGCTGGATCTTCAAGTTCACAAACAAGGGAATTTCCAAACATGTTAGATCTTTATGAGTCAATCCAAACCACCGAAACCCATGCAAGGCGATCATTTGAATATGCCCAACGAGCCTTCAACCGAGTCGAAAATCTGCATTCCCGAGTCGATGACTTGAGTAAAGATGTCACATACATCAGAAACCGAATGTACCACGAGTGGGGGGATATCCCACCACAAAGCCCTTGAAAACCGTATCATTTTCGGGGACCCGACACAGTTGTTTTGTGCCAATCTATCTTTTAATTTATGTCGTTTTATTTTTATTTTGTGTGCTTAGGATTTTAATGCTTTCAATAAATTGGTGACATTTCAGGTGATACCGAAGATTCTAACAAACACAAGCGAAAAATTCATCATTTTTAGGGGAGTTATTTCGTTACCCTTTCTCGATCATGAATATTTTAATCACATTGAGGACAATGTGAATTTTAAGTGTGGGGATGGGAGTAATGCATTTGACTTTGCTAAAAAGGTCCAAATTAAAATTTTTAAGAAAAGATCACTTACCAAATAATTTTTGTGACAAGAAACCAAAAATTTAATATAATTTTTGATAAACCAAATTATAAATATACGTTTTCGGGAAATAGAGAAGTAAATCCATGACGTCTAAATAAAAATTGAAAATGTTTTTTGTGATATCCTTAAAAGCAATAATCTAGTAAAATATTTAATCATGTAAAATGAAACACTTTTACCCAATTCCATCCGTATGTGAGTTTATTTTTGAGCCTTAAACAAGCTTTTGCAAGTTGCAATTCTACTTTCATTCTGGATTTAATTGAGGGTGCCATATGATACGTGTGATTAGAACTTGCTTTGGGTATACATTTCAAGACCTTAATTAGTATTTGTTGCATAAAAATGAGTTAGGCACTAGGAAACCTTAACCATTCAAGCCCCAACCATTGTCTTTAATTTTCCTTACCCGAACGTCAACCCTAGTTAGCCCCGTTGAGCTTAAACGTTTTTATCTTTCAATCACCCGAGTCACCAAGTCACTTAACCAAAAAGCCTTCAACAAAACCCGTTTTCGTTAAAGACACGTTTTTGGCTTATAAATAAAATAAAAAAAATAAAAAAATGGTCTTTTACCGGCAGACCTTAAAGAACTGGAATGCATTCTTTTTATTTCAATTTGCTTTGTTGCCTTCATCAGGCAAAACCGGGACTTCCCCCGGAAATCCGCGAACAAATTTTCAATCTCACGTTTGTCGCAAGAAAGAAATGGCGAAAAAAGGAACAAGTTCCGCCATTTTGTGGGATTTCAAAAAGTGCTATAAAGAGACGGGCGAAAAGATATGAAAGATGCCCGAATTGTGGAAATTGGTCCCATAATGGAAAATGCAAAAAGAATCAAACCGACTCTCAATACGAATACACAAAATTAATCCGATTGAGTGCTATTAGGCTTCAAGCCGAACGATCCTTGAGAAAGGAAAGTTTTGTGTATCTTCGGGTAAAAGATGAAGTGCGATTCTTGAAAGCAAAATACGGTCTTGACAATCTGACCTAAAACGAGTCCTCAAGCTAGCATATCCCTTCTAGCTTGAAGTATTGTATAGGGAACCTTTATTGCTTTCCTTGTAGTTTATGTTAGAAAAATAAGCCAAGACCGTCGTCTTTAGCAATTAGCCACTCTTTCCAAATATTCCATACCCGAGCCCGAGCCAAGTTACAACCCATCAAAGACCTAATGATTTATGCAAATAAATATCTAAGTAGGTGGAGATTTGATCCCTTAACAAGCATATGATTTCACACGTATTCATACTAGGCAATTGAGTGTATTAGTCATACTTAATCTTGATTATGACTCCATATATTTAGCCGAGTGTGAGTGCATCTTGTGAGAAGTGTGGATTTTTACATGATAATAATCTTTACTAACCAACCTATTGCTTGCTAGGATATCATTTTACATGTGCTTAGAATATTTATATTTGGATGAAAATAATATTTACTTGCACACTTCTCGAAAGACATGTTTATAATTTGATTTATTTGGTTTTTGGTGGAATTGTCATTTTAAGTGATTTTTGCTTGAGGACAAGCAAAGTTCAAGTGTGGGGATGTTTGGTGTGCTCCAAATTATACATAAAAATCCTATCAAAAGCACATCAATTATTCCTTAATATTGTCCTTAAAATGATGAAATTTTACTCAAAAGTGTTAAATTGTGTTTTCAGGTGTTTAAAAGGGCAAGATGGACAAAAGGAGCATATTTAACAAGAAATTGAAGCAATCCGAGCCTTAGGCTCCAAGCATGAGGCCGTGCCTCATTAAGCACGCCCCCATGCCTTGCCAGAAACACACCCCCGTGCTAAATTAACATACCCCCGTGCTTGGACATCTGACAGGACAAAAAGTACTGTCCCCTAAAAGTAGACACGGGGCCGTGCCCAATAAGGCACGGGGCCGTGCCCCACCTCCAACGCGGGGCCGTGCCCCATTTAGCACGGGGCCGTGCCCAACACAAACTGCACGTACGAGCCGACCAACTTTCGTAAGCATTGTACTAACACGGGGTCGTGCCTTTTAGGCACGGGGCCGTGCTTAAACACTCTGGAAAGCATATAAATAGAAGCCTAAGCTCACCATTTTTGGCAAGCTTTGGTGGGAGAGTTACTCTGCTGAATTCTCTCGGGAATCAAGACTTCAAGATCATTCGGAGGCTCGGAGGTGCATACAACACTTGGAAGAAGCTTGGGATCACCTAAACGTCATCCATTGTGGATTATCGGTTTGATTGTTCCATTTCACCGATGATCACTTATCTATCTTCTTTGTTATCCATTGTTATGTTAAAGCTCATCATGAGCTAAACACTATCTATCATCCTAATAGGATGAAACTTATGTAATTTGTGATAAACTAATGGTGTGATAAGTATTATGTTAATGTTATGGTGGTCTTGGGAAACTATTGATGGGTAGCATCCACATTTGAACGGGAAGTTATAACATTATGGTTTGTGATTGTGATTGTCATACAAGGTTGAAAACCGTATGATTAACTTTCATTCGCGAAACCGGTCTTCATAATAAATCCATGGCTAATGAACTAGAAATGGTTATTAGAAATCATATCACTTTAACTTTCTGATCATTTGCGGGTTCCCTTTTATTTGTTCGGAAACTTCAGTAATTGTTACGGTTTTCTAAAATTAATGGTATGTTAGGAAGGAACCTGATCAACTCTCTTTTTAACATTATATTATGTTTTCGGAAATCGTATGTCAAATAGGACACAAGAGATTTACCTACATTACTAGGGCTTTGATCTGAGCAGTAAAATCAGCCTGACAGGATCAAGTCACTACGGCTGCAGGATAGTCGAGAAATCATGCCGACTCATCTTTATAAACATTAACATAATCACATCACATCACCAATTCATCACAATTGCATAAGTGGATTCTAATTAGGATGATAACTTTTATTCCCTGATTTTAAAACCAAACGCTTCAATTCTTATTTTACTTTCTTTTTATTACTGTTTACTTTTAAACCCTAAAAATCTTTCCAAAACAAAATATCACTTTCTTTAACAAAAACCAAATCTGATAGTCAAACATCAAGTTTGTTAAGTAGGCTAGGTGTGTCCACGGATTGATACTCGGTTCTTACCAACTCTATATTACCACACGACAGGTACACTGCCTTTTGTGTGTGTGGTTTAGTATTAGTAACAACCAATTAAAACTGAATCTGTGCAATAAATCTTTATCAAATATATACTATCCGCAGACCCATCAGATGTCTATAAACCCTTATCTTCATTTTTCCGTGTTAGGATCAATACGATTCTTATTTTCAATGACTTTAGATTTGGCGGTTTTTAAGTCATTGAAGTTGTTTTTGCTATGTCTCCGGATCATATTCCTTATCCAGTTTCACTTTCCATAACTACTTGGATTAATAAATGGAACCCAACCCATGGCCTATAAGTCTGATGCTCTGAGTGTATGGAAATCATGTTCATCCTAGAAATACTCTATTGCTCCACCTCTTCTCTTGATCATATACAGTTTCTTCTCATCATAATACGCCCAGCTAATAATAGGTTCTGAGATATGTGAATCTATCATTCTTCATCACCATAACTAAATAGGTAGATGAGTCAAATATAGCTAACTCAGGATGAGAAGCATTCACAATCATCTGAATAAACCTCGGGTACATAGTAAACTTCTTTCTAGAAGTAGCAATAACATTCTTCTACATATCAGAGAAAATTGCCTTGGATATGTTGTAAGAAGTTCGTCAACTAGAGAAACCTGTTGGATCCTCTATGCCCAAGACTCATAGAACATTGATGTGGTTAGTACGTCATGATCCAAGTCGGGTCATACCCAATAACAAGCTTAGCAAACACCAATAAATATTTGATTGATGATATGATCATGCAATTAAATATATGCACCTAATTAGAAAATGGGTTTTCTAATTTAAAGAAATGAGAGATAGAACAAATTATATGGATAAGTTGTTCATGAATTATTATTATTTACATTGTTATTTAAATGGTTAAATAACAACAAATAATATGTGTACTTATGTTATATAATCAAAAGAGTTTTATTATATAACATGTTAACATCTTAATGTGTTAGTTGTTTTAATTATTTTAGATTGTATGAGTTATATAATTAAAAGGTTAATTATATATCTTATCAATTAACTAATCACATTATAATGTATACTTATGTTATTTAACTAAAAGGCTTAGTTATATAACTTGTACACACCTTTTAAATATGTAACATGACCTCACCACTTCTAATGTGTTACAAAGTAATTCAAATGGGAGGGAATGTGGTTTTGAATCCAGATTTTTGGCCCTTTTAGGTTGTATGGCCTTCCCCATTTGTCTTGAAAAGGTACACTCATTATGATAGTTGTTGAGTGCAAGTCTCAACATCCGATCTCTCTCTCATTTGCACAAATAAACTTCTAGAGAAAACTCCATATGCTCTCTATTTTTTCACAGCTGAAGAAGGTGTTTTAGAACTCCTTTTGGTCGTTTCTTGGGTCCTCTCATGACTCAACTTATGCTCCTTCATTTGTGCAAGAAAGGAAGAAGGATTTCCTCTCTTCTCTTAAAGTTCTCACGGCTGAAAACGGTTTTCAGCAGGCCTTTGGGCGTTTTTGGTGCTTGAAATCCTAGCAACCATGATGTTTGCTTAGAGGATTGTGGGTATGGACACTTGAGGACTTCTACCCTTGAAGTCTTGGCCCTTTTCAGACTCATTTCTGCCTTCTCTTTGGTCGTTTTTGACAGCATCCAGAAAGGTAGTATTATGGTATGATAATGTCATGTTTTTGGGTGTTCTTGTTCATATTGTATGCTTGCTTTTCACATAATAAAGATCCTTTTGTCTTTGGGTTTGTTGGTTTTCACATGATAATGGTAATTTTCAGAAACTTTAACATGTTTAAAGTAGTACATTCCGTTGCGTTTCATATGTTTTAATGGTTAAGCAAGTTGTAAATGGTCCAACAAACCCCTTCAATGGCATCTAGAGCTGGTTATGTGGAAACTAGCATCATTATCCTTGTAAAATCAGTTTTAAAGGATGTTTATCAACTCATTAGACGCTGATTTTGGTTGATTTAATAAACCCCATGTCTTTCAAAGTTATATCTTCATGCTTATGATTAAACTTTGAAAGATAGGAATGTCAATTGGTTGATATGTTTTGGTTATTGTTTGTTTGGACAAACAAACCCTAATTTTCAGTTTATGTCAGCTGAAAATTTGGGGTTTGATGGGGTTTATTTTGTTTGTTGAATGATGTTTGTGATTGTTCATTTGATGGTGCATAACCTAGCTTAGACCTTGTGTTGTTTTGGTTTGGTTGCATGTTTGTTTTGGCTATTTTGTTCAATTGGGTTGTAAGTTTTGTGCTTGTAATTTATCTATTTATTCATTTGGATGTAATAATAGATTAGGAGTATTTCTCTTTTACTAGAAAATATGTATTAGGATATATATTATGTAAAAGAAGATGCTCGGGAAGGAAGCACAAAAGGAAGACACAAAGTGGACTTTAAGCATACAGATGCGACATCAAGTGGGAGATCCATTGTGATCTCAATTTTGTGTTGTTGATAACCCTTAGGAAAGACCTAATGACCACACTTGTGATGGCAAACAAGTGTGGTCACAATAGAAGCTATGGTTATGCACATGTGGTTGTTTATATTATGCTTGTTTGATTGTGATTTTGTGAATGATTGTGTGATATTTAGATATGATAAACAATCTTAATAAAAATGATCTTGACAAGCTAATATAAAAATGGCTCTTAATCATTAAGTGTTAATAAATGGTTATTAAAAGGATTAATGATTTCATAATAAAATGGGTTTTATTAAAAGAATCATAGGGTACCAAGTATTTGTAAGCATGCAATTACAAGGTACATAGAGTTTTCAAAGTCTAGAATTAATGGAAACTTAAATCCCTTTGGTAACAAGTCTATCACCATCCTTTTACATGACACTCGAATCACTTGGGAACTATTTGTGGCATAAAGGTCACCTAACCACTTGTAGGGAACTTGTATCTTTGAGGTGAGTCTAACGTACTTGTGGGATAAAGGTCACCTAACCGCTTGTATGTGAAAACTCACACGTGTGTGTAAGTAGGACGACTTGAATTGGAAACCATGTGATTAGGGTCACCGAAGCATGGCGTACAATGGTGTTGATGGGATTATACATGCCGACTAAACATATGATGTTTAACCGATCCCATAAGACTAGAAGTTGCAATAGGTTGCAATTGTCAACTGTTGACTACCTTGTTAATTTAAATAATGGGATAAAGGTCACCTAACCATCATTTAAATGTAACGTTGGATTCTAGATTTTAATTGTTAATTATCTATGAGACATTTAAGGGTATTAACGATTAAAATAAATTTATCAGAAATACTAAAATGAACTTTGTCAATTATTGTAGTGATGACCGCTAACTATTACGCTACCACCCCGATCGTCCCTTCCCTATCACTGAGATCTATTCTCGAGAGGGATCGTCCTAACCATAATTACCTTATGGACGCAATTTTGAAACTTGAGAATCGTTCTCAAGAATGAGTAAAGGCCTATGTCCTTGACGATCCCATACCTCACCAACCAACGCTGTTGATGTTAAGGCTTTTTGACGATTGGCTTAGGCACACTAAGGATTCTGTGCAAGTATCCTACCTCATGTTGGGAATATGATTCCCGAACTCTAAAAGGGTTTGGAGCATCATGGGGAATATGACATGATAATCTAGTTGAAGGAAATGTTCCTTCAACAAATTTTAGTAGATTGCTTCGAAACGGTTCGAGCACTTTATGCATGTCACATGGAAGAAACCCAATCGATATCATCTTATATATTCTTAAGATGAAAAGCCACATTGATAGCCTCAAGATGCTTAACTATCCTGTCTCAAAGTATTTGGCCAAGGATTTGATCCTTGATTGCCTAACTAAAGGTTTGAGACATTTATAATAAACTGTAATATGAACGGGTGGGACAAGAGCATCGGTGAACTTCACGCAATGCTCGAAGCAACCGAGGCAGGGATGGGTAGAGAGGTTCTACCTATTCTCTCGATCAATGAGGGAGGCAATAAGAAATGGCAAATCCCGATCCTAAGGCAATTATTGCCAAAGGAAAGGAATACATTAAAGCAAAGGTTAAAGCGAAACCTCGAAAAACCTAAGCTTATGAAGCCTAAGGTAACGGAGAACGATCCATGCTTTGAGTATGGAGAGATAGGACAATGAAAAGGAATTGTCCCTCCTATCTCAAGGAGTTGAAAGACAAGAGGGATGTTGGGCAAACCTCAAATACAATTTCCATGATTCACACATTGTATTAAATGTCATTTCTTCGAACACATGGGTATTGGATACCGGATGTGAGACTCATACTTGCAATTGTTGCAAAGGGGTTCAAAAGAAATGTGCGCTTCAAGGAGGGAAACTCTATTTTGAGACTTTCAAATGGTTTGGAAGTTGTTCTCAAAACATTTTGTATGCTCCTAGTTTGACTAGGAACATAATTAATGTTTCCTATTAAAACAATATGATCATGATTTAAAGTTTGTAAATAATGGTATTAAGTTTTATGGATGATGTATTTCATTTTAAGGATATGCCATTTTAATGATATCCGTGAATTGGTTCATGATAATCCGTCCTATATTAACTCATTATACACATTAAGCACAAAGAAACTTAAAATGGGTTTAAGTTATTATTATCTTTGACATTGTCATCTTGGTCACATAAACAAGAATTGGATTCAAACACTTCAAAAGAATGGTCTTTTGGAAACAAATGAAAATGTTTCATTTGATAAGTGTGTACCAAAAGACTTATTAGGAATGATACATTTGGATGTATGTGGTCCTTTTAAGACAATGACAAAGATTGGTGAAAGATACTTCATTACTTTTACCGACGATTACAGTCGCTATTATTGTGTGCACTTGATGACACATAAGTATGAAGCTTTTCGAATGTTCAAAATCTTCAATAATGAAGTAGAAAATCAACTCTACATAACTATCTATGTTCTTCATTCTGATAAAGGAGAAACTGAACCCTATTTGGATATGGTTCAATTTAATATGGCTATGAGCTTGCCATCTTTATCATTTTGGGTTTTCGCATTCCTCTTTAAGGCTCATATTATGAATATGACCGGACCAAGAAAGTGTAGATTAGTTGAATATCCTAGAGACTGTACAGGATATTGTTTCTTCGACTCAACAGAGCAAAAGCATTTATTGCTCGAAAGGCTAAGTTCTTGGAAACCGAGTTCCTTATCGAATGAATGATATATAGAACTGTGGAACTTGATAAGGATCAAGATCCACATGCCGATACACTTATGGTTGACACTAGCTATCAACAAGAGGTTGTTGATGATAATCAAGAGGTTGATCAATACACACAAAACGTTCACAAATCTGGTAGAGTTAGTATTCCATATAAGAGATATGGATATTCCAAGAATGGATGCTATGTGGTTGACCCCTGTAGGCTAACCATATACCAAGATGCTATGTCCAATTTGGATTGGGACAAATGGCTAGAAGCCATGAACGTAAGGATGCAATCCATGTATAACAACCAAGTTTGGGAATTGGTTGACCCTCAACTTAATTCCAAACCAGTTGGATACAAGTGGGTTTTCAAGATGAAAACAGATATACATGGAGACTTGAATACTTATAAGTCAAGACTTATAGCTTAAGGTTTCCATCAAACTCAATTGGTTGATTATGATGAAACTCTTACGCCCGTGGCAATGCTAAAGTCGATTAGGATATTATGTGCCATAACTGCATATTCTGAATATGAGTTTTGGCAAATGGATGTCAAAACCGCTTTTCTTAATGAACATCTCGAAGAGACTGTCCATATAGTTCAGCATGATGGTTTTGTCGATCCATGACATCCTAATAATGTATATAAGAATGACAGTGGGAGCATAGTTACATTTTTGGAATTGTATGTTGATGACATACTACTATTTGGAAATAATATTCCAGCCTTGGAAGGTGTTAAAACCTAGCTTGGAAGATGTTTTTCATATATGATCTCGTTTAAGCCACCCATATTTTGGAATAAGGATCTATAAGGATAGATCGAGGTGGTTGATATGGTTAAACCAAAGTGCATATATTGATAAAATCTTGAAAAGGTTCAAGATGGAAAACTCTTAGAAAGGTATGGTACCTATTCAAAGAGGGACAATGTTGACTACGTCTCAATGTCCAAGCTCATTGGATGAGCAAAATCAAATAAAGGATATCCCATACGCATCTACTATAGGATCCATCATTTGTGTGATGATATGCACTAGACCGGACGAGTCATGCTTATTAAGTATGACAAAGTAGATACCAATAGAAATAACCATTGGATGGCTGTTAAAAGTATATTGAAATACCTTAGTAGGACTAAGGATATGTTTCTAATATACGGATCTGTTGAAGAGGAAGTCGTTGTAAAGGGTTACACGGATGCAGGCTTCCAAAACTGATCGAGATGATTCTCGATCACAATCGGGGTATACTTCCATTATGAATGGAGGAGAAGTGTCCTTGAAAGGTTCATAGCAGGACACGGTAGCATTGTTCACTACAAAATCCGAATACATAGCCGCTTCATTGGCAGCTTGGGAAGCTGCATGGATAAGTTTGTCCATTGCTTATCTAGGGGTAGTCTCTACCATTCAAGACCACTAGAAATCTTTGGTAATTACGTGGGTGCGATTGCTCAAATCAAGGAACCCCGTACTCATCAAAAGACTAAACACCTTGAGCGGAGATTCAACATCATAAGGGATGGAGTTGAAAAAGGGTAAAGATATGTATTCATAAAGTTGTAAAGATCAAAACATTGCGGATCCACTCACGAAGCTCCTTGTGAGGGCAAAGTATGAGGGTCATACTTGTGCCTTAGGACTTCGATATTCTAGTGATTGGAATTGATCTGTTTAGCATATAAAATATGGAACAATTGTAATATTTAACTCTTTTATATATTTGAGTTATGTTCCTTTTTAGCATGTTTACATCCATGAATATGTTTATTATTCTAAATGTCCGTAGTCGGTCATATTTGTGGGAACAAATATGAATGTAAGACTATTATGAACATGGATTGGTAGATATTCATAAGGTATGAATATAGAGCAATTGGTTGCTACCAAGGTTCATAGATATTTGTGGGATGCAAATATAGGACTGACCCGCGTCTCAAATTTTACTACATAGAATCTCTTTGATTGATCATAAGTAATTTTGAGTAAAGGCGAATATCATTTAGTATCCTCAGACCTGAGATGCATATTGGGTTTTGATATTCACCAAATGTTATACCTTGAGTTAGTTCTTCACTGTTCTGAAATAATGGACAGTACATAAGGCTATGTTCAGGTGTGACATAAGGTGATTGTGAGAAACGTATGCAGTCAAGATGAGATTTGTTCCTCTTATTCGTTGAGAGCAAGATGTCTAGGGCCTGATTAAGTTAAATCAACAAGGAATGATCATTCTGTCTCCTTGGATTTAACAGGACATCTGTAACAAAAGGATAGATAATCGATTCACCTAAATCATTTCAAGTTTGGAACTTGAAAGAGATGATGTTATTGAATGGCTTTTAAGTCATGCGTATTAAGGGTAGTAAACCGTTGTTAGGCGGTATTTACTGCTTGCATCAATCCTCTATGAATCTTGTGCAAGTGGGAGATTGTTGGATCCTGTATGCCCAAGACTCATAGAACATTGATGTGGTTAGTACGTCATGATCCAAGTCGGGTCATACCCAATAACAAGCTTAGCAAACACCAATAAATATTTGATTGATGATATGATCATGCAATTAAATATATGCACCTAATTAGAAAATGGGTTTTCTAATTTAAAGAAATGAGAGATAGAACAAATTATATGGATAATTTGTTCATGAATTATTATTATTTACATTGTTATTTAAATGGTTAAATAACAACAAATAATATGTGTACTTATGTTATATAATCAAAAGAGTTTTATTATATAACATGTTAACATCTTAATGTGTTAGTTGTTTTAATTATTTTAGATTGTATGAGTTATATAATTAAAAGGTTAATTATATATCTTATCAATTAACTAATCACATTATAATGTATACTTATGTTATTTAACTAAAAGGCTTAGTTATATAACTTGTACATACCTTTTAAATATGTAACATGACCTCACCACTTCTAATGTGTTACAAAGTAATTCAAATGGGAGGGAATGTGGTTTTGAATCCAGATTTTCGGCCCCTTTAGGTTGTATGGCCTTCCCCATTTGTCTTGAAAAGGTACACTATTATGATAGTGGTTGAGTGCAAGTCTCAACATCCGATCTCTCTCTCATTTGCACAAATAAACTTCTAGAGAAAACTCCATATGCTCTCTATTTTTTCACAGCTGAAGAAGGTGTTTTAGAACTCCTTTTGGTCGTTTCTTG